>JAPDDN010000591.1:0-86406 GCA_027422405.1 Ptychobarbus kaznakovi | reverse complement strand
TGACACCTGCGCCACTCCCGGGGTCACTCGGAATCTCGAATCCACGGAGGAGACTACGGAAGGATAAAAGGAGGAGTGACGACAGTGGAAGGAAGAGAGCGAGGACAGGTCTGGGATTTTAGTTTGTGTTTTGTGTGCGGCAGTCGTCCGTGGAGGGGCTGCCGCTTTTCTGTTTTTTGTTTTTTTTATCTTTAATGTTGTTGTTAAATGTTCGCGGTTCCCGCCTCCTTCCTTCCCCTATATACGAACTTCATTACATTGCTAAAAATCCCAGGCTGGTCCTCTCTCCTTCCACTGTCGTCACTTATTAATCCTTCCGTAGCTCCTCCGTGGGATTCGAGACCGGTGAGTGGGCAGGTGTCATTCATTAGCAATCACTCCACCGGCCTCGCTCCGTTCCACGGCTCTCGGCCCGCCCCAACTCGTCACACCATCCATGTGCTCACACACCCGGAGCAGTGGGCAGCCCAACGCTGCGGCGCCCGGGGGGAGCAGTTGGGGGTTCGGTGCCTTGCTCAAGGGTCTCACCTCAGTCGTGGACAATTCCTGTCGGAGCCGATATTCGAACCCACAACCTCGGGTTCAAGTCCGACGCTCTATCCATTTTAGAGCACGACTGCCCCCATGTCAACAAAATGACATGTCGTGACTTGATTTGACTGGCATGCCGAATTGCAGACAATTATTACATCACTGTGATCAGATGCTGTCTTAACTAATGATTTCTCACCACTTTTATTATAGTTGTGTGTTTATTTTGTTATACTTTCTATCCCTAAAACAGAGGCTCCTGATGGATCACTGTCCTTCAGAGTTTAGCTCCAGTCCTAATTAAACACACCTAATCCAGCTAATCAAGGTCTTTTGACTTACTAGAAACTTCTAGTCAAGTGTGTTTGAGCTAAAATCTGCAAGATGTCTGCCCTCCAACACCAGGATTGGACAACCTTGCTCTAAAAAGTTTAGTATAGTATATCAGGGCCTTTAATGAAATGAAGAAGGCTAGAGATGTGGCTTGGCAGGTAGTTCACATGCTCTGACATGTTGCGCAATCATAATTGTTTGGGGTCAGATGTGATGACTCGCATTGTTTTTGCGGCTGGTGTGACTGGCCAGAGTTCTGACCGGGAAGTTGTCCTGAGGAGATGCTGGATCAGCAGCCGCGGTCAGGATCTTATGTAAGACTGACACTGGATCCTGAGAGACTGAGCCAGAACAGTGAATGCGCCTCTGTTTGTGCTTTTTCTCATGATCTCTGGCATGGAATGTTTGGGCCGTTCCAGGGGCTTTTCATGCCACAGGGCCTTTCAATGACCAGCGCTGAATAGCTTCAGTCGGGTGGTTGTGTTTTGAGCTGACCCAGCATAAACGTTTCTCTGCCTGCTCTCCATCAGAGCCATGAATGAAGAGCAGGAGAAGTTGATGGGACTACAAATAGAGTTGCACATCCAGTTAAATGGGTCACTTTATGGAAAATCTTGATGATGTCATTGATATTTACACATATTCACAGAGGTGACGAAAATTTATGATTTACTTTGAAACAATTTCCACTGAGAAATCGCTTGTAATTTTCACAGTTGCAATGCAACGTGGTCATGAAAAGTTATCATTTGCACACGTTTTTAAGCATTGTGGTTTAAAAATAAGTGATCTTAAGCCATTAAAATACAAGAAGCGGTGAAAGAGAACTCCTTTTTCTATATGTCCTTTTTCTATATGTGCGCACTGTCTGAGAGACGTGAGATGAGCGCATGTGAAGACGGAGTTATTTTTGCTGCTTTGAATTTATAGGCCTTGAATGGTTAAATAAACACACTTGTATGTGTCAAAATTACCATTTTTGAAAGTATCCTCATAAACACAGTAATTTAAGTCTTAAAGCAAACGGATAAGAAAACGTGTAACAGTATATTGGAATCTGAGCAGCTCTTAAAGTGACAGTAGTCTAATATTCCTGCTGTCTGTCATTCATGCTAATAAAACAACAACAACAAAAAAAAAAAAAAAAAAAAATATATATATAGATAATATATATACAGTGCTCAGCGTAAATGAGTACACCCCCTTTGAAAAGTAAAATTTTAAACAATATCTCAATGAACACAAAAACCATTTCAAAATGTTGACAAACTAAGTTTAATATAACATCTGTTTAACATATAACATGAAAGTAAGGTTAATAATATAACTTAGATTACACATTTTTCAGTTTTACTCTCAAATTAGGTGATGCAAAAATGAGTAACATACCCCCCAACAAAAAATACTAAATCTAGTACTTTTGTATGGCCTCCATGATTTTTAATGACAGCACCAAGTCTTCTAGGCATGGAATGAACAAGTTGGCGACATTTTGCCATTCTATCTTTTTTTCCATTCTTCAAGAATGACCTTTTTAGAGATTGGATGCTGGATGGAGAGTGATGCTCAACTTGTCTCTTCAGAATTCCCCATAGTGTTCGATTGGGTTCAGATCAAGAGACATACTTGCCACTGAATCACTTTCACCCTGTTCTTCTTCAGAAATCCAACATGGCCTTAGATGTGTGTTTAGGATCATTGTCATGTTGGAAAAGTGCACGACGACCAAGGGCACGGAGTGATGTAGCATCTTCTCTTTCAGTATAGAGCAGTAGATTTGTGTATTCATGATGCCATCAATGAAATGCAGCTCCCCGACACCAGCAGCACTCATGCAGCCCCACATAGACACTGCCACCACCATGTTTCACTGTAGCACCATTTATTTTTCTTTGTATTCCTCACCTTTGCGACGCCAAACAGTTTTGAAGCCATCAGTTTCCAAAAACATTTATCTTGGTCTCATCACTCCAGAGTATAGAGTCCCAGTAGTCTTCATCTTTATCAGCATGGCCCTGGCAAACTCTAGGCGGCTTTTTTGTGCCTGGCTTTAGGAGAGCTTCTTTCGTGGACGCACCCATGCATGCCATTCCTCTGCAGTGTACGCCGTAATGTTCACTCGGGAAACGAATAGTCAACCCCATTTGGCTTCTACTTCTTTAGATAACTGCAGTGAACTTGCATGTCGATTCTTCAACCCTTCTCATCAGAAGACGCTCCTGACGAGTGTTGACTTCCGTGGACGACCTGGACGTCTCTGTGAGATGGTTGCAGTGTTCCATCTTTTTAAATGTTTGTACCACTTTTGCTACAGTATTCTGACGGATAAGTAAAGCTTGCTGATCTTCTTGTAGCCTTCACCTTCTTGTGTAAAGAAATTATTTTCTTTCTCGGATCTTGTGACATTTCTCTTCCATGTGTGCCATTGTTGACAGCATGAAATGGAAGGGATTTCTTAAGTAACACCCTTTTATAGTCAACTGTCTGCTGAACAATGAATTTATTAACTCACCTCTGTGTTGAATTCTTGTTAAATTAACATTTGTATCTAAAATTAGGCTTTCTCCAGAGACTTTCAGTGGGGTTACTCATTTTGCCCTCACCCTAATTTAGTAAAACTGAAAATGTTGTTCTCTAAATTATATTATTAACCTTACTTTATGTTATAAGTTAAACAGATGTTATATTAAACTTAGTCTTGTCACATTTTGGAAATGTTTTTTGTGTTCATTGAGATATTGTTTAAAATGTTACTTTTTAAAGGGGTGTACTCATTTTATACCTGAGCACTGTGTATATAAACCATGAAGAATATGCAGTTTTTATACATTTGATTAGTTTATACAATGTATGTAGCATTTCTTATTTATTTGTTCTACTGTAGTTTTTGTCTGATTGCTTGTAATTAGTTTATTATTCTTTTTTAATTGCTTTTTGGGCTAGTATTAGTTTGTTTGTGATATTGACACTGGTGGCAAGAATTATGAAATTTCTATCATATCAAATATCAAAAAGCACAAATAACTACAGTATATTGTGATAAGATTTTGGTCATATCACCCACCCCTACAAGTTTCATACCTCAAAGCTAACTCTCCAGTTTAAAAATATAAACACTTTTATTATTTTTCCAGAGCGAGTCCAAAACCAATACATTTCATACATGCTGCTAGTTTCACATTCACTACAAACAAAGTCATGTAGGCTTGATGTTTAAAATAATTGTTCTTTATAGTGAATGCCCCAATATGTTTGTTTTAAATTTGTGATTTAGTTTGTAAAAAAAAAATGAAATGTTATTGTTAAAACTTCACAATTTATACAAATCACGATTTACTGCTCATGTTACAGGTGAAGGGGTTAGCCAATCATCATAAGAGAGCTCATTTACATATAAGGGTCTTAAAGGTGCAGTAGCAAAAACAACCTATTTTAAAGTGCCCCATTATGATTATGAAAGGTTCATATTTTGGATTTGGGAGTGCCCAACAATAGGTTGACATGCATGCAAGGTCAAAAAATACTTTCATTGTCTTAAAATATGCATTTATTTTGTCCTTTTTTACTCACGACTCCCAACCGGTTCGTTCAGCGATTAATTTTTCCAAACCCCTCCTTTGCTCGACGTTAAACTGCAGTGATTGGTCTGATGATCCAGTCTGTTGTGATTGGTCTACTGCGTGCAGCAGATGTCAATAACAGAACGCCCATCACCATTACTGAGCCCACAGCTCGGTGGTAAACACCCAAACAGCCATGCGATATGCGTTAACCCAATGCAGAAAAGTATTGATAAAGCACTGCAGTTTGTACACCAACGTATTGCTTTATTCTTTATCAAAACTCCAAGTAATAACAACAACAAACATTCACTATTCATCGACACATTTCTAGACAGTTGCGAGCGAACAGATATTGCTGTTAGACGGAGACCTACAAGCTGAGCGGAACGAACACAACACACACTACTAAATGCGTTTCTTGCATGCTACAGTACAGAGTACATGACAGCAACAGTTTTTAAAAGAATTACTCCAATTTCAGAATTAAAAGTTCCTGATAATTTACTCACCCCCATGTCATCCAAGATGTTCATGTCTCCCTTTCTTCAATCGCAAATCATTTTTCAGTCGCAACTTATCTAGCAAAACAATATCGGTCATTTTCTTAAATATATATATATTTATACACTTTTTAACCACAAATGCTCGTCTTGTTTTACCTTTTATATAAAAAAATTTGTAAAGTGTGTTTGACCCTCCTTGCACTTTGTAAACACTGGGTCGGTGCTTCTGCAGCGATGTAGGATGATTTTGAAGTTGGAGGAGAAAATTAGTTGGGAGTTTTTTGATATACCGTAACTGATTTCCCCTCACATTTCACAGAAATCAGCTGTTGTGTTTGAGGGAGGGGAGGTTCAAGTTTTCCCGGGTCTGCATGCACAACAAGTGGGCGGGCATAAATATGAATCATAAACATAGCATATAATTAGAACTTTATAGAATGTGATCTATAGTAAATTCTATCTGCTTTCCTTGCAACGCGCTGTTGAAAGCGCGTCACGGCGGGAGCTTATGGAATCATTTTCCCGTCAAAAGTATTGCGGTCACGGATAAAAAAATCAATAAGCAGGAAATCAAAATGTAAAAAGGGAAGTAAAAATATATTGCACAAAATTTCAAAATTAAAGCAGATTTTTTCAGAATAGCAAACAATGGTCACGGATCGCAAGATAATAAGCGTAAATCAAAAATTTAATAACGCATTTAAAAAAATAATAAGCATAAATCTAAATGTTAAACACATTTAAAATCATATTGCTCAAAACTGAAATATGAATGCAACATTATCCAACTTGCACACAAAATCTTGTTTTCTTTGGTTATATTTCTCGGGGTTTTTGTGCTCTCAGACATTTTCTGCTCATATTTTTATTTTTGTATGCTTATGCTGTTTTTCCTTCCGCTCTCGTTTCCTCATTCTGCCCTTGCTTTGCCAAATGTTGCGGTTAGATTTTCATGTAAATCAGCGCGGGCTCAAGCGTCATTCATTGGTCCACTAGTTCTTGATTGACAGCTCCTCCTCTAGCCAATCAGTCGACGAGGGGCGGCGACGTCAGCCAGTGTTTGGCAGCTAGAAACACACTTTTGAGGTCAAGTGTGTAGCTTCTATCACACTAGCAGGGGAGTTAAAAAATTATGTTTCCAGACAGGTTTCCAAGTTTGTTGTTGCTCCATCTGACAAAAAAACATTTAATAATTCTGATAAAACGTGCCAGTTAAGAAATGCTATAAAATAAGATGTTTTGTTTGTTATAGCTTATTTCAATATTCCAGATAATATTATTCAGTGAATTATTCTTCACTCTTTAGTGTATTAAACAGCTTATAAACCTAAAACTGTAGTTTAAAATGAAGTTGATATGACTCCTGTCATTTATTTTCTCCATTTGAAAACATTAACATTCTTTTGATTATTGTTAATATCAGTGTTGCTGATGATGCTTTTTATAAATAAAATGTTTTTGTTGAAATTTTAAGATTACATTTTACATGAAAATGTTAATTTTCAACAGTTTTTGTTGTTGTTAAGGATGACTGAAAGGAGGAAAAACCAAAGTGAAGAATGGACTTACTTCACTCTGTTATTTATTTACTTTATAACAGTAAATAAATATCGTTTCTCTGCATATCGTTATCAGTACATAAACGTACAAATAATCGGTATCGGTTATAAAAAATCAATATCGGTCATCGCTACTTTTTCAATTGTGAAATCAGTGCTGCCACCTTGTGGACAAACGACTTAAAGAAAAAAATCAAGGCGCAGATAGAAAAACCAAGAAAAGTGCATGCATATGTAAAAAGTAGTGCTGTCAAATGATTAATTGCGATTAATCACATCCAAAAAAAAAACATTGTTTATATAATATAAGTGTTACTCTGTATATTGATCATATATATATATGTTTGTAATCAAATATGTTGTTTAATATATTAAATACATTTATATATAATATAATTAATAATAATATATATTATATATTGTAATCGCGATTGAAAGTTTGACAGCACTAGTAAAAACCTAAGTATATTTTGAGCTTTACAAACAATAAACTAGATCCCACCTTTTATTTTTGTAAGCATGGTTTAATTAAAATATTATTTTGCACTTTTTTTGACAATCAGTCAAAATGCAATTTAATGCTGACCTCTGAACATGAGCTTTGATTGCAATGCCTTCATTTATTTTGTTTTGTTTTATTTACGGGGGTTTTACACCATTTGGAGCATCTACATTTAAAAGGTCACGTGAGCAACCTCACAAATCAATCAGATTGAAGCAGAGAATCATAACTGGGGACTAATTTACCCACGAGGACTTGTGAATGGCACCAAATAATCCTGTCTCTCTCTCTATTTGTCTCTGTTTCTAAGGTTGTGCAGTCTGACGCTGAAGAAGCTGATTGTGCTGAAAGAGCTGGACCGCGAACTCAGTTCTGTTGTTATCGCTGTCAAGATGCAGGTAAAATGACACCGTTACTATGTCACTTCTGTGTATGTTCTGGTCTGTCGAAGGTGGAGTGTTGCTGTGTCACTCGTGTTTTGATATCACAAGGGCTCAGAGCTTTACACAAGACACTCTGGTAACTGAGCTGTTGCCAAGGCGACAGCTTGCTCAGTGGGAAGATAGGATTGAACGCAATAAGATGGCATGCGGGGGGCTGAAGAGGTGCATTGTGGGATATACTGAGGGGGTCATTTCAGAGCACTTGGAGGCCCTTAGCATTCCACACAGGTCGCTTTGGTCTCACGATTTGTGTTTGGTATTTTTGTAAAGCTTTAACTGTTTAAAAAGAGAAATATTTTTACATCTATATTACTAAACATTAATTTTCTTAGGGAAATAGCAAAAACAAATAGGTTTGTTCACACAACATGTCTTTCCATCTAAAAATGTGAGACTCAGCGATCAGGAATGGTTTGCAGAATGCGTCCTCTGCCATATTGGCGTCAAATAAAACCAACTTGCCAGTGTAAACAAAAGCTTGCAATGCTTGCCCCACCTACAGGGTCTTCTGATTGGTCCACTGGAAGTGACATCAATGAGCAGTGCTGCGTGTAAAAGTTTAAATTATTTTAACTTGACACAGCAGCATACATGTCCGTCTAGCGCGTTTACAAAGAAAAACAATGGAAAAGTAGTGCACTGGAATGGAAAAATGCATTCTGTGTGACAAACATTTTAATTTGAATGAACGCCTGTTAATGCAACTGTTCAGACTGACATTAGCATTTGCATGCAGTTTCTGCAACAGATTTCTTATCTGGTATTCCAAACTTTTTCCATCACATTTTGAAAAAATTAAATAAAAAATGCATAACCTGGCCAACCAAAAAGTGTGTTTTTGGTCTCATGTACATACCTGCCATACAAAAATGATCAACAAACCTGAACAGTCAAGAAAATTAAGAGGGTTTTTAGGGTCATTTTCTATTTTGATATTATTGTAAAGTATGTAAAGTATCATGGTTATGAATTGCTCATTCACAATTACACATGATGATACATTTTAGATATTTCCTCACAGCATGGAAATGATCTTACATGTCCAAATTATTATATAATTGCATGTATTTGCACATTAACTTTAACTATTACTTATGTATCAAGGTAGTATTTGTTGTACTGCTTTTAATTTATGCGAAGTTGAATAAAAACCACTGTATTGCTGCATTGTGTTACATAATAAAGTAATTATAGTAATGAGAATATAATGAAAATCACTTTTGAGAATAAAAAACATTTGCAATACAGTAATGAGAGTTCAGGGAGGAAATTTGCTAATTGTCATGAAAGTAATGTCACTGAGTGTCGTGATATTTAAAGATCAGTCTTAGACAGCCGTTTTCTTACACCTTTAGATTTCATTCCCAACAGGAAATGATTCTGTCACTCATCCTGTGAGGATTAGAGCACATCCTCTTAGGTAACATGAAGTGCACTTGTTTCGCCCACTCATCTCTTCCAGATGGATCATTGAAGGTTTTAAACAGGTTTACAGTGTGCTCATCAGACACTTAAAATAAAGGTTGTGTTATACTCCCAAAGTGGCGCCTCAGCGATTAAAATAATGGCTGTTCTTCAAAAGGACAGAAGATAGGTTTCTGACAGATATCTCATTATTTCTCCTCTTCTGCTCACTGAAGTGTCCGCCTGAATCAACACTTCGAAGGCCGAACCATTCACAGCTAGTCTGCAGGCCGGACACAAGCAGGCTGAGCATGCATTTGCTTTCATTCAGAGCTTGCAGAGCATTCTGTCTCTTTGTTTGGAACTCAGGAAACTGAAGGCTTGAGTGTGCTTTTGCAGAGAAACATTGATGGATGTATTCTGTGGTTTCCAGAGAGCTTTTCACATCATGTTAGTTCTGCGCATTAGCATAGATTTGGGTTTGGACAGTAGCCTACCAAAATTACACTACTGAAAAATCACTACCAGTATTTGTTTATTTGCACATCTTTTGTATTTAATTTATGTGCATCCGGCTGTATTATTTTCCAAAAACAACTGGCGGAGAAAGAACCAGAAAGAAACAACAGCAAGTAGTTTGCTGAACTTTACATGTACTGCCTACTGTAGTAAATTATTAATTGCTCACTGGTATTTACTCATATACAAAAAGTATTGACAACAATAACAAACAAAACAAAAGAATAAACAGTATCTAGACCCGTGGTTTTCTACCAAGGGGACCAGGGTCCACTAGGGGCCCCAAATAAGTCTTACAATTATTTACATTTAGTAATATGAACAACGTCTTGATTAAAATGCTAAATAAAAACACTAAAAATAAAAGCTCTAAATATGTATAGCATTAAACTGACATTTTTTTAGTATAAAAAGTTTTATTTCAACAGAAGCAGCTTAAATAGATAGTGTCTCGGACAAAGCGTTGCCTTGGTATCAAAAAAGTTGAGAACCATTGATCTTGACTGACTGTGTATGTAACTATAAATTGAGTTCAAAGAATCTTAGAACCTCTTTTCCATTTCAGAGTCTTTAGAGCCCCCAGAATTTGTTTTTTATAGCCACCAAGATACCAATATATATATATATATTATATATACAATATATATAGTGAAAACAGGACATGGCGGGAGTATCAGGTCTCTGTCACAAAACCCATGAACTATTATTATTATTATTATTATATTAACTAGAAAATAGTTTTTGACATTTGTGAATCAATGCGACTCGGTACAAGACTGAATAGCGATTCATATGTGAATCGATTTTTTCCACCACCCCTATTAAACAATACCGAAAAAAAATTTTTTTTTTATTCTGAAACCATATTACAGTTTCCACAAAAAATATTGGGCAGCACTACTGTCTTCAACAAATGTTTTTAGATATGTGCATTTGCCATTAAAACCCCTTATCGGTCGTGATTATCTGTTTGTGTGTGTGTGCATTTCACATGAGCTGGGCCGTGACCGATCGCCACATTAGCAGTCAGATGAATGTTAAAGCAGGGGTCTCTGTTTTCCAGTTAGAATGACAGCTCATATCCGTGACTTGCCTCTCAGATGTGCCTTCAAGTGGTTTGCAGCGAAGCGAAACGGACAGTAACAAGGACCACAAATTATTCAACCCATTCAGTGTGACTGAGTCATTTTCTGTCTTGTTTTATGCCTTTGCTGTCAGACCATACGGACAACATTTCAATTTGCAATTTACAAGTCAGTATTCAGTGACAACACATTCCTTTCGGTTTTGAGACTGCGTGGGTTTATTTTCAAACTTTGCTTCGGCATTTGACTTGATTTGCTTGAGGGTGCATCAGAAGTTTCTTCTGTGATAATTAATGAATGCATGTGTTTGTAAGAGACAGAGATCAGACAGATGTCTTTCCATGTTTTCAGGGGTCAAAGCGCATCCTGAGGTCGAATGAGTACATGCTCCCACCCAGCGGCCTGATGGAAACAGACCTGGAACTCACCTTTTCACTACAGGTACATCTGTCTTCTTATATGTAACTCAACATATGCTATTTAGCACTATACTGTTTCATTTATTAACAGAAGACGTATGTGATTTCATCCATCCATTCATTTGGATGGGACTAGGTGTTACTTAGGTGAGAATGTCTATTGTGTGAATCTTGGCATTGTGGTAGGTCATGTGATTTGAATATTTAAGGTAATAAAACAGAGTTCAGTCTATGAATATGATATGAATAATACATCCACTGAAATAAGATTAAATATTAATATACTTAATTAAGATTAAATCTTTCTCTAACCTGCTTAGGAAAAACTGCAATGTAAAAAAAGAATTGTTGTTGTTGAAAATGTCGCATTTAGTTTAAAGTGTTACTTGCCCTTTCTTTAAAATTCTTTGTGAAATTTACTAGCAAGTTGTTTCAAAGGAAAGCCTATAACATGCTTTCAGTCTAGTCCCATCCAAATAGGGTTTAGAGGGAATAGTTCACCCAAAAATGGCAAATCTGTCATTATTTACTCGTGTTTTTCCCTGTGATTCCATATATAAAAAAAATTGGTTACATTTAAGCATAAAAAGTAGAAAAGAAAACAAAAGTGTCATTGAAATAAAATGACTGCAAATTTAATTAAAAAAATAATCGCATCAAATGTGTGGTACGATTAACTTTACTTTGGAAATGATATATCCAGATTATTTATTTATTTACTGTAAGATAAAACAAATGTTTTAATATAGCATTTTGAACAACATTTTTAAATATTGTGATATTGTTTTGTTACTACCCATCCTAGTTACATATTTAACTGCGGAAGTGTGTGAGAATATATCAGTAACTTAAAACCTCAAATTGAACTTACTCTGAAAGCTGTCATGTTTCTGGGTTTTAGTACTCTTTGCATGGAGTGTTTACTTCATTACCCATTGTTTCTTCCGAGAACCCTCTTATGTTTTTCCTCGGTTTGGGTCAGATATCCGGCATTTATAGCCGACACGTTAAGAGTTGCTTTGACAGGAAGTATGAAGGGAAGATTTCATCAAATAAAGTGTTTGTGCTAGAGTTGTCACAATGTTGTTTATAAAAATGATGTAATCTCAAGCAACAATACGCTTAAATCACTGCACTGTCGTACTTCCTTTCTTTAGTACCCACATTTCCTGAAGAGAGATGCCAACCGGCTGCAGATCATGCTTCAAAGGAGGAAACGCTATAAAAACAGAACTATTCTGGGCTACAAGACGCTGGCCATTGGTGTTATTGATATGGCTGAGGTACGGGCAAATCAATCACACAACCCTGGTGTCCAGTTCATTGAAGCTTCTGTCAGACCGACTGTGACCTCTTTATTTCACCCTTCTCCAATAGCAAAGCAGCACATACTCACAGCTTTCATGTAAAGTCAATATGTCAATACTTGTTCTCTCACGTCACACATTAAAGGAGCCATATGCATTGATATCATAGTGATGGAATGGCTATTGTTGCCACCAGAGTTGGGGAAAGTTATTTTTATAAGTACATTTACATTATGCATTTAGCAGACGCTTTTATCCAAAGCATATACATTTATTTTCAGTATGTGTGTTTCCCTGAAATCGAACCCACAACCTTTGCGCTGCTAACGCAATGCTCTACCACTGAGCCACAGGAACACAAGTAATGCATTACAATATTGTTACTCCCTCAAACAAACCTTTCAGAAAACTGTTCAGTGGTCATTTTGAAGAATACTGAATCTGTTTTTGTGCAAGTGAAATTAGTAAATGCATGTTCACATTTAGTCTAGAACTACAGTAGCCATCATTTTCACACAGCACACACAACACCTCTTCACTTATTCACGATTTCCCTCAACATCGGGACAGGAGAGCTGTCATCAATAAATTGGGAAAACAAAGTGTTTACATTAATAACTGGCGTTACATATTGTGTATATTGTTTAATGTATTGTAATTGTATTTATTTCTTATTATGTACTTATGTCTTCGTGTGGTGGGTGCTTCCACTTGTTTGTGTGTATTGGGTGGGCGCCTGAGGGGGGGGGGGGGGGGGGGGTCTCATGGCAATAAAGTTAAGTAAAGTAAATGTACCTGGGGGCACTTTTTAGCGAGACCATTTTTGCATAACTTACTGCAAGTTTCGCCGCAGTTTCAAAGAGAAATGTCCACTGAGTGGCGCTAAAACACAGGTTCAATATGTAAACACTGGTTCGGTTTTATTACATTGATATAGGTATGTATTGCTGTGTTTTTATTACGTTGCTTCAGGTACGTATTACGGTGGTTCAGAATTCAAATAGCCGAGGACCTGTTGCCAAAAATGAAAGCTATATCATGTTGGAAATATGCCCTAAACCAAACCCAACCCTAAACCTACCCGATAGTGTTGACAAATGCAAAACTGATATAAAAACGCATTTGTTGATGAAACCATGCTATTAGAACTTCCTTACATGCAGATTTGAACTGTTTTGTCGATCCGTAGTTACACGGGATTCGAACCGGAGCTTCTCAGCTCTCAAGTATGTCTCCGTACTCCGTGAGCTACCGAACAAACCTACCGTCTATGAAAACCCAATAGATATGAAGCTGGAAATGTGTGTTTTCAAATCTCCCTGCATATTACTATTGTGTTGAAGTCATAACATGATATTCTTCAAGGAATTGTGTGAAAATTGTGCTTTTTTAATCGATTTACTGCCTCTAGTGTTAATTTCTTTTGAAACTGCATTGATATGTACTTATTGGTACGTATTTTGCGTCTCGCTAAAAAGTGCACCCCGGTATGTTTATGCCATTAGACCAGGTAGTTTACTCCAACACTGGTTAGCCACAGGTTTGCCATATATATATATATATATATATATATATATATATATATATATATTATTGATTATAATTTTGAACTTTGTGTTATTCAATAGTACTTTCGAGTTAATACATTTAGAATGTACTAAATGGCAACTTCGTCATTACAAATGCAATTAAGAAATGTAAATTTCTTAATTACAATTAAAGCAGTGATTGCGAAGTTTGAGAAAGAAGCAGTTCTAAAACTCATTAGAGTGCAAATATGATTAAGTTTTCTGAAGTATTAGGTTGATATTCGTTGCTAAATGTATGGAATGAGTGCAAAACTTGTATTCTCATTTGTATTTGTAAGAGTTTCTGCATTTGGGGTCAATTTAATGACTAATATGTCTTGTTCTTTTGTTTTGAGACAATTATTCTTTAAAAGGTCTAGTGTTTAGGAGTGTTGGGGGCTTTTATGGGAGCGTAGATTTACTGGTACATTTTATTCAGCTATTTCGCTTTCTGAAAATGCCTGCAATTAATCTCGGTAGTTTCACCCCCACAAATTCCAAATTCCTCTCTGCTGATATACCAGCGATAATCATTTTCAACAGAGACTCAAACGCAGAATACACTGAACATAGGGGACAATTCATCTGTCCAAGAGGTTTAGACTGAGATGGAGGTCATGAGCTGGAGTTATGCTGAAAGGAGAAGGCGGCGTCTGAAGAATGCGGACTCTTTTGTCCATGTGTTACTTATTTCTGAGTGTTTATGTTTAAAGGTGATGCAGCACCCAACGGATGGAGGCCAGATTTTAGGTCTCCATAGTAACGTGAAGGAAGCACAGGTGCGTGCAGCAGAATTGAGTGTTTATTCACTGTCCAGTCAACCTATTGACCCAGAGGATGGCAGTGGTCAGCCAGAGACAAAGGCCAAAGCTTCAGGTAATTCACACAAAGGTGTCAATATATTAAAATAGAAAAGTGTGTTCACATTTAATGCAAAGTGCTGTCATGAAACTCTAGTTGGTGCAGGCTGATAGGTTCTAACTCAAATTGTATATAATCACATCATTATTCACATGGCGTAGCTGATTGGTTTCTTTTTTATCAGCAGCCAATGAGCTTGCTGCTCAATATTCAAATACTCAGCTAGTGCTTGTTGTAGCAGTCACAGTGTGTTTCAGATATCCTCCACCTTCCCCAGCTCCACCTGAATAGATTTGCTATGGGATAATTTAATGTATGTTATATATGGGGATTATTTTATATGTTAATATGTGCAACACAGCAGCATGTCTGAGTCTTAGTACTTGCTCTGCCGCAGCACATACTGTAGCAAATCTATTCCAAGACCAAACACATTAACATTGCCATGTATTTTACATACTAAACTCTCAGAGAGTTGTCTTGACAGAACTGTTGTTGGGCAAATTTCTGTGGGCAGTCCAGTCATTTCAATTGGAATCCACACAATTGCAAATCACGTTAGGCTGTGCTTCATACAGCGCTACAGTATTGACAATAGACAATGGACTTTTTTGCCTTTGAAATTTCACAAATGTAACAACATCTAAATGGCTAGGAGGGGAACACATACTGGCTCAATCTTTAACCACTACACCAACCCACCCCATATACCCAGTTGTCCTTGCAATTGCATGACTGTACAAACCACAATATTCTATCAGCGTTTGGGTTGTTTATGTGCAGTCATTACATTGACCTAAAGATGCTAATGGGCAGTTTGAGTGCATTAAGCTGCAATAAAGATAAAAAGTCCCCCGGATACACTCTCTACCACAAAACATCCTCCCATCCATCATCTCAGAGCACACACAAAGAAAAAGCGACTGATGCTGCGGTACATTAAAAGGGAAAGTAGCTTCAGCAGCTCAAGTGTTCTCATATTGGAGCAATAAAATTGCTACATGTTTTGAATTAATAATTTTAATGCTTTGGGTTTTTTCTGTTGGATGTCAGATGGTACTGTATACCTGAGGCTTTTGCTGCATTAAAATGCCAAGTGCCATGGGGTCATTAAATGTCTCTTTCTCTTTTAGACCGTTCTCCAGATATGGATAACTATTCTGAAGATGACGATGATAGTTATTCGTCAGAGCAAGAGGCGAGTGATGACGCTGTTCAAGGCCAGGTCAGGAGTTCTTTCCAACATGTCTTTTATATATCTTGCTCTAAAAGTTAATTTTAATATAATTCCCTGATTTGTGCTTTGAATGTAGTCTGTCAATATCATTGGTCTTATTGTGTTAGTTTTTTTTTATTTAGCTTTTTTAACACAGTAAAATATTCCAAACTTAATTTAAGCAATTCACATTAACAAAACTGACTTAATATAACACTTAACAATAACAGTCAGAAATTTTGACATTATGACATGAAAATTACATCTAACAATTGACCCCTCTCCCCACCCCAACAAATGTAATAAAATAAATACACAAAATAAATTACATAAATAAGTAAAATATATACATATTTAGGTTTTAAACATACCACGGCATTTTAGACTTTACATATATTTCTGACATATATTGACATTATATTTGTCTCGTTATACCATTTTCTTAATCAAAGCAAGAAAAGAACCCCACATTTTCATATACAAATCCAGGCGTCCTGAGACTCTAAATATCACACGTTCATAGCTAGCAATATTGGACATGAGTTCTAGCCATTCATCAAACTAAGAGGCGTAAACAGATTTCCAATGTCTCAGAATAACTCTACATCCAGACACCATAGCTAGACGGCACCATTGCCTTTGTTGCCGGGAGAGGCATGCATCTTCTGGTAAAATACCCAACATACAGAGAGCAGGGTTGACACATAGATTAACTTTAAAACAATAATGTTTTGAGAGAATTTACCGGAAAAAAAAATTCCATCCTTGTTTAATGGCTAATAATACTGGATTTTGGGCAGTTAGTGATTAAGAAGCTGTTTTTTTTTTTGCACGGTGTGGTTAATTTAATATGTCCTCCTGTTTCTTTAGAAAAGGATCTCTTCCTATCAAAAGCATAACATTTCTTGAAATTCTGTTTTAGGACCTTTATGATGAGGATGATGATGTTCAGAGGAAGCCGAAAAAATCTAGGAGGAAAATGATTAGAACCACGTCTATGACCCGGGTATGTATAGATATACTCTCTCTGCATTTATCCTGGGGGGCCAGTAATAAAGATCTGAGTATTAGCAGAAAGTTATAGGACACATAATCGAGCCCTGGGGAACACCATTTGTAAAACATCTTTGTATTAGGGATGGTCATTTTAACTGTTTAACCATTAACCGACCGATAAGAATTTTGACCGATTAATACAATCAGATAAACGGTTTAAAGTCACTTATTTATTTATTTTTTTCAGTAATTTATACAAATATTTTAAAAGGTTTGCTGGATGGTTAAAATAAGCTACGCGTATAGAATTTTTTTTTTGAGAGAGAAAAAAAACAAGTCACCTATAAGTCGCTTTTTATTATTTAAACCACCTTATTCTCTATTTATTTCTGCATGCAGGCATGTTGTCACCAAAATACATTTAGATGACCCTGTCTGTTATCATAGATTAATTGTTTTGATACAAGTCACTTCAGGCAGCTACCTGATAGAAACATAGATAAATTGGCTTTGTGTCCTAACGGTGGTGTTTGGTTCAGTGTTATCTAGTTCACAGAATGTAATAGAAGGGGATGTTCTGATCCTCTTAAGCTAAGCTCACCATCAGTAACACAAATGTTAACCCAGGATCGATGTGTAAACTAGAGCGACACTTAAAATAGATTTCCTTACACTTTTATGAAGTATATTTTTAAAGTGTCTAACTACTATGTACTAGCATTTAAAGTTAATTATATGTGACCCTGGACCACAAAATCAGTCTTAAGTCGCTGGGGTATATTTGTAGCAATAGTCAAAAATACACTGTATGGGTCAAAATGATTGATTTTTCTTTTATGCCAAAAATCATTAGGATATTAAGTAAAGATCATGTTCCATGAAGATATTTTTATTTACAAAATACCTGCATTTAATTACATCTATAATTAATTTATGTAGGTGCATCTATAATTACACTGTTTGCTTTAGCCCTACTCCTTAACCTACACTTAAATTTAACCATAGCTGCCCATGACTGCAATTGTATCCCTTCATAGCAGCAAAATAGTTTAGCAATTCAACATAAGTTTGTTTTACCAGAAAGTTTTTAAGTCTTTTTAAGTTTTTGTTTAGGACCAGAATGGTAAATGCAGTTTTTAGTTTTTACCTATTTTACTGTCTTAAGTAAAACATAAACCAAAAAGTATGATAATTTTACTGCTATTGTAACATGTATCGCATTGAACAGTAGCGGCTCAGAAGTCTTCGATGACATATTCTCTCAATTTCTTTATAGCAACCCAATTTCAAGCAGAAGTTTGTCGCTCTCCTGAAGAGATTTAAAGTATCTGATGAGGTGAGACTTTTCTTTGTCTTTGTCTTACATGTTTGCCTGAAGGAAAAAAGAAATCTCTACCCAAATACCAGGCATAAAACTACATTCTGAGGTGACAGAAAAATTCCTGAATCGAGTCTTGTTTAAAAGTCTCAACATCTTTAAACTGATTTGACTTGGCAGGGCACTTTAAACATAGGGTTGAAGATATTAAAACACTTGTGATATGAAGAGAAAAAACACTCTCCACTCTCTACTTTGCGGTCCTGGACTTTGTAATCACAAAATCGCTTCAGCCGTGAAATTCAACCTTTATAAAAACAGCCCTGGGACTTGGCAATGATTGATCTAGTAGCTGAAATGTGAGAAGAGCTTTGATTTATGCAGTGTATGATATGATGTATATCTCTTCTAAAACTAAACCTACTGCTTTGTTCTGAGAGGACAAGTTATGGGGTCATGACTTAGGCCGTAAATGTTTCTAGAGCCTACAGGCAAGATTTAAGTAGCTTTGTGGTCTCATTGTTAGAGACTAAGCTTGTTAGATAGCTGTTTGACTCTTTGACTTCCTCGTCCTCTTGCCTTGGCTGCCACATTCCGTTATCAAAATCCTACAGGAAATGGTCCAGATTTATTTGGCAATCAGTCCAGCAACTTCCTGATTCAGGGTGATGACACAGGTTTGTTGCATTGGCAGGTTGTTCCCATGAGTAGCATTGCCAACATGGGCTTGTCAATGCAATAGCTCACTTGGGTGTGTCTGAAATATGTAACTATTTCAAAACACCTGTGACATAAACCTGTGATTGACATTTAAAAAAATGACTTTTAGGAATTTTCAACAGCAGTTAAATAACAAAAAAAAATTGTTATGAGAAAACATTGACCACCTTTCGTTGCAATGCAAAACATACTATAACTTTAATTTGATGTTCAACCGAGTAAAACCACTCTATGGTGTTTTGCTTCTTTAAGTTGGTTTAGCTGGTCTTCTGTTCTGGCCACATTAGTGTTATGCTTTTTAAAGCAGGAATAGTGGAGCAAAACAATGCTAACAAAGTCTGTCCACTTATAAAGGATGGATCCAGCTGTGAACACAATTAAGTGAATTTTTTATATTTTATCATCTTGGAAAAGAAGTACAATAGTGTACATTTTGATAAATTCTCATTATTAAGATGATCATTCATATGACCCCTTTACTTTCAGACCATCTCTTTATCCTCTTTCTGTCTTTTGTTTACTTTTACACAATTAACTTCTTTCTGTCTTTTAATCTCAGCTGCCTGAGGAGATGCATTATATAGTATGCATGGGTCATTATTACTGGTGATTGTACTGTCCTGTGAAAGATTGCACTGAATTTAATTAACTGGTTTTTCAGCACATGTTGGCTTTTTATAACGGGCAAATCATGATCAAGTCACATTTTACTATATAAAAAAACACCTTATTATAGTATAGCTATTTTAGTAATTTGTCTTAAACTATAACTATAAAATACAGTATATAAAATACTGTAATGTTTTTGTTTGGCATAAATCAAAAACAGTACTTCATATACTACAATTTAATATATTGTATTTTTTTTATTACGGCAATGATAATTACTGGGGGCAAATTTGTTTAAATTGTCATGAAGTCATTTTGGTTTGAAATGTGACCTGGTCATGTACCTTTGAGATTTACATTTCATACATATCTGCATTTTATTTGATTTGTTCTGGCTCAAAAAGGTCTTGGACTCCGACCCAGTTGATCAGACACAGGAGGTTGAAGATTTGGATCTTCTGTATGACAGTCTGGAGGTTTATAACCAGAGCGACAGTGGCCCAGAGATGGAGGACAACGAGAGTCTTCTCAGCACTCCCAAACCCAAATTAAAGTAAGAGCCGTGAGTCATAGCACTAGTCTGATGCATATTACACACAAAAGTGGCAAGCCATTTTCAAAAGCACATCTGATTGGCTGGCTGAAAGCAATTTTCTTGCATTTTGTCAGTCCACGGGGAAATAAAGTCATGCAAAATTCCCTGGCTGTTATAAAGAAGACTTCTAAGGAAGAACTGGTGCATTTGACAAAGTTGCAACTTTCATGTTATTAAATCTTTGACAGATATTCAGAATTTAGTTGGAAACAATTACTAGCAAGCCAACTAGATATCCTTGTGGATATATGTATTTAACTTTGTTTCCAGATCTGGTGGAGAAAGTGTTTGTATAGGAATCACGAACAAGAGGAAGAATGTTTAATGCTTGAACCTCACCAACATCACCCACTGTCTCGTTGACTCTCAGTCAAAGTGAATGACTTCCAGTTGCTTTGTCTTTGCAAATCGCAGCCAGTGTAAATGCATCTTAAAGAACAATAGAGGAAAACTGAACTGATACTGGATTGCTGACCGTGAAATCCAGTTCTTGTCACTAAGACTATTTTTATATTCTTAACATGTGTATGTTTTCCACTCAAGGCCGTTCTTTGAGGGAATGTCTCACTCCAGCTCACAGACGGAGATCGGCAGTTTGCACAGTCAGAAGAGCCAACCGAGAGAGCCGACCGCCACTGTATGTCTAACATTTTGAACTCTTGTCTTATCAGTATTATTCTGCTTTATCAAAGGCAAACACAAAACATGCCAATGTTGGTTATACACTATATTGCCAAAATTATTGGGTCACCCCCTTCTAATGAAAGGTTTGACTACTTTAGTAATGTCCATGAGTACAAATCTTAATGTTTAAGCATATAATGATATTCTAGGGAATTGTGTGCTTCTAATTTTATAGCAACAGTTTGGACAGAACCCTTTTCTATTCTAACATGACAGTGTCTCTGTGTATAAGACAAGGATCAAAGAGAAATTATGATTCAGTCGGTGTGGAAGAACTTGACTGGTCTGCAGAAAGACAAGTCCTAATCCCAGCTGAACACCTCTGGTGTGACTTTAAATGCAGAACTTGAGCCAAAAACTCATCACCAAACACAAACAAGGCACTGTCATGATAGAATAGAAAGGGTTCTGTCCAAACTGTTGCTATAAAATTAGAAGCACACAATTCCCTAGAATATCATTATATGCTTAAACATTAAGATTTGTACTCATGGAAATTACTAAAGTAGTCAAACCTTACATTAAAAGGGGGTGACCCAATACTTTTGGCAATATGGTGTATATTGTATATTTAAAATACAGTTTCAAATTTTTTCTTTATAAATCTAAGCAGAAGTTAATCTGCTTAGATTTAAAGTTAAAGGACAGGACAGATCAAAATCGTATAGACCCAGTTTCTCTCATAAATTAGTTTTGACAAAATGTATAATAAATAAATATTGCCATTGTCAGAAAATATTATAATCTCATTCATTGTCTCTCCAGGGGAATTTTTTTTTTAATAATAATGTATAAACTTCTAAATATAAATCCAGATTCCAAGGTTGTTAAGTCAGTTAAGTCAGAACGAATTCAAATTCATAAAAAAATGTGTTTAAGTCACTATTTCCATCGAAGCGGAACCAAACCAGAAGAGTTTAGGTGTGACCACCTATTTCCATAAAATATTGCAAAATATACATCTTCAAATAATTGTACCTAATATACATATGGTAAATTCCATGATTTATACAAGCTTATGGATTTTAGAAATTCAACCCTTATAATGAGAAATTAACCTTATAAAATAAAGTACACAGTCTTGTTTTTTCCCCTCAAATTTTCAAGTACTTGTTGCATCAAATCTAAGCTTGTAGTGTTTTGTTTCATCTCAGAGCTGCTTTGTTTGGTTCTTGCCTGCTCCTTGTATTTGCGTGAAAAGAAGTGCAGTTTATTGTATTAAATGTGCACTTGTAATATACTTCAATTTTTCAAAGTATATACTGTATGTTCGCATATAATATAAAAGATATAAAAGGCCACTTAAGTGACTTTCCGATTTTTTCTGGGACATTTACTTAGACAATGAAACATAACCACAGTGTCCTCAGCGGCTCAGATAGAGGGAGACTATAGAGATGATATGTTCATTGGTGTATCTCAAAACACAACACTTGAAAAGCCTCCTTGGCGCTGACATTGTATATCTCCAGCAGCTACAGCAAGTAATCAGTAATGGCGGAGGCGGACCGCAGCTTCTCACTCAGGGCTGTGTTTATGTTAATAGGGCAGCGTCACAGATGGGTTTTTTCCCCTCGGTGACGTGAAAAGAAGGAGAATCTGAAACAGCTCGTCCTGAAAGACTGTTTATGATTTTTTTAAATTATAAATAAATGAGTGAGTGGATTTTTACCATTACAGGCTGGTTGTTTTCACACACTGAGGCCCCACACCTGTGTTCAAACACCTTATAAAAGTGATTTTTGCTTAATATGTCCCCTTTAAATTCTTTTAAAATTTGTTGCTTCTAAAATAAGTATTTTTTTTACAAACACTTGCTAGTGTACTTCTATTTCAGAAGGGTCTGGAGGAAAATGGAAAAATTCTTGCAGAACCAACGCGTGAATATTGTACTTTGTTTCTGTGTGTGTGTGTGTGTGTGTGTGTGTGTGTGTGTGTGTGTGTGTGTGTGTGTGTGTGTGTGTGTGTGTGTGTGTGTGTGTGTGTGTGTGTGTGTGTGTGTGTGTGTGTGTGTGTGTGTGTGTGTGTGTGTGTGTGTGTGTGTGTGTGTGTGTGTGTGTGTGTGTGTTTGCAGGGTGGCGATCTGTTAACAGTGGATAAGAACAGGGCGGTGGGTGGCAGATATCCGGATGACCCTACAGCGGTGGACTCGGCAGTTGGGGTCAGTCATTATTTCTGCATTTCTATACATTTAACATACAGCAATTTTTATGCGGCTCTCTAGAATACTGTGGAATATTGATTACTGTGTAGATATATAGTTGATGTAGTTTATTTACTTTTCTTTCTTTTCTACTGTTGATTATTATTGGTTCTCTCTGTGCATATCAGTTCACATCTGGTTAAAGTGAAGAGTGTTTAAATGTGTTTACTACCAGCATCACCACAATAACAGCCCTAATGAGGCACTTTTAGAGAGATGAGAGGAGAGATAGAGCCAACAAATACAGTGCATCCATGTGGGACTTTAAAATGTTGTGCAGTAGGGTGCATGATATATTATTCTGTGTAATTTGGATAGAATTATAGTTCTGTTTGTCTTTATTAAAAATTTTCCTAATGACTTTTCCAAACATTTCTACTGTCTGTTGGACAGATTTGACCAAATCTATCAAGCATTAGAGCTCATAAACAATGTCATAATGACAAAATAATGCCATGCACACAAATGTAATATTTATGTGAATCATTTTTGTAGATGTTTTTTATTTGCTTTTTTAAACTATTTTCTGTGGATCAGATCAAGTATCGGAAATAAGTCTATGAAGCTGTCTTTCAAATTTTAGTTTTAGTAAGAATAGTATTTAAACTTATTTCAGTTGCTCATTTTCATTTACGTTTTCCGTCTAATATTAATAAATAATTTTGTTTCAGATTTATTTCCATATTTTTTTCCAAATATTATTACCAAATAATATTTTAATAGTTATAGTTTTGGTTAACAACAGTGGTGGACACGGTATACAAATCAAGTACTTGAGTAAAAATACAGATAAAAATTATGTCATTAAAACATTATAACTCATTTAAAATTTTACTTAAGTAAAAGAACAAACGTACTTGATTTTAATGTACTTAAAGGGTGTATATGACATCCTAGGTGTATATGACTTTCTTTTTTCAGACTAATGCAACTGGAGTTATATTAAAAAAAATGTCCTGGCTCTTCCAAGCTTTATAATGTAGTGAATGGTGATCGAGAATTTGAAGCCCAAAAAGTGCATCCATCCATCATAAAAAGTGCTCCACACGGCTTCGGTTGGTTAATAAAGGCCTTCTGAAGTCAAGCAATGATTTTGTGTAATAAAAATATCTATATTTAAAACATAATCTAGGGCTGCAGCGATTCGTCGATGTCATCGATTACGTCGATTAGCATGGAATGCGTCGATGCGTCGCACCTTTAGCCACGCCCATTGCGCCATATTTAACACAAAGCAAGACTCTAGAGCAGAAGGTGAAGGCTAGTATGGCAACATCATTCATAGAGTATGGTAACTCAACTTCATAGAGTTACTTTCATAGAGCATTATATTATACCACTGTCAGAACAGCATATATAGCCGAACTTGTCAGGATTCACAACAGCATTCTCGCATTCAAAGCTGCGCTGAATGAACGGAACAGCACGGGACATTGAGTTGCTTATATAATCATGACGGGTTTAATTCGCCCACAAAGACGGAGAAGGAGAAATGATTCGCGTTCATCACCGGAGCTGCCGTCACGTGGGCGAGATCGCGAGAGCTCTCAGACGCGCGCACCAAACGTGCTCTCTGCACTCGCTAACAAAACATTTAAAGTCATTGTTAGTTGTTTAACTGTGTGATGGACAAGCCTCGACTGGGCTTGTTTATTTAAAAACGGGCTGTCAGCTGTGATAAAACTTCCCGGTGTTATGACGCCATTTTTTAGTCTGTCGCTCTCGTGTCCTGAATGCGGATGTGACTTCAGCTGTTCATTCATATACAGATATGTATTCAAGCAGATGTTTTAATCTTCTGAATAAATAAAACCTTTCAAGTCTCTCACCTGTAAGCAACTGCTGTCAGTCCCAAAAAGAACCAAACAGAACCGTGAATGCACCATCATTTCTTTTGATTGTATCACTTTCTTTCTTTCTCTTTCTTTCTTTCTTTCTTTCTTTCTTTCTTTCTTTCTTTCTTTCTTTCTTTTCTTTCTTTCTTCTTTCTTTTCTTTCTTTCTTTCTCTATTCTTCTCTCTCTCTCTCTCTCTCTCTCTCTCTCTCTCTCTCTCTCTCTCTCTTCTTTCTTTCTCTTTTTCTTTGACAACAAAAATGTTGGAGGATTTCGAGATTAGCCAAGAGGAGACTGGTTTTCCTTTGCTGGTGCTCACGAGACTAGCATATTCTCACCGGAGCTACACTACGCCCAGAGCTGGGTGGATTACTTACAATTGTAATTCATTACAGATTCCAAAATACATGACAAAAATTGTAATTAGTAATATATTCCAATACATTACAGATTTTCTTTTTAGATACTTTGATCTTGTTTCTCACATCGAAACGAGATTTAGGATTTAAACAGGATAATCTTGTACCAACAACAGTGGTGGACCCTGTATACAAATCATTTATCCAATAAAATAACTAATTTTCAATTTCACTTAAGTACAAAAGTAATTGATTTTAATACACTTAAGTTCAAAAAGTAAAAAGACATGACAAATGTGGACATTTCTATATTCAAAGATTTCAATGCTCTTAAACAGTTCTCCTTTACTCCACAAATAACTTACAGTCATGATCTAAATATGATTTTAATTTACAAAGATCAAGACAAAAATTCATCATTAGTGATTCCATCAGTCACGCGCACATTCAAGCCATCAGATCTTGGTCATTTCGTCCAATCAATGAGTTGTCGACTCAATAACAGCTTCAGTACATGAATGAATCGTTCAGTGCAATCTCTGAACCAATTTAACAGGTTCATTGGAGAGAATCAAGAAGAATCAAAATCTCAGAAGGGGTGGTGATTTCTCCAGTTCAAAATAATGAGGAACGGTATGTTTTTATGAGATTTAGTAAAGAAAATATATTATGCTTTGGAATGTAGTAAAGCAAAGGTTTCCCCAAAATAAAAATAACTTAAAAAATACTTAATTGTGACCCTGGACCTCAAAACCTTGTCATAATATTTATACTACATCGGAAAGCTGAATAAATAAGCTTTCCATTGATGTATGTTTTATGATAGGATAATATTTGGTCGGAATGCAACTATTGGAAAATCTGGAATCTGAGGGTGCAAAAAAATCTACATATTGAGAAAATTGCCTTTAAAGTTGTCCAAATGAAGTTCTTAGCAATGCATATTACTAATCAAAATTCAAGTTTGGATATATTTACGGTAGGACATTTACAAAATATCTTCATGGAACATGATCTTTACTTAATATCCTAATTATTTTTGGCATAAAAGAGAAATCAATCATTTTGACCCATACAGTGTATTTTTGGCTATTGCTACAAATATACCCCAGCGACTTAAGACTGCTTTTGTGCTCCAGGGTCACAATTAAGGTAACAAAGTAAAAATCCACTGTCCACTGGTAAACAATAACAACACTACTGATAAATATTAAACTTTTGCATCTAACTCGTCCTGCACCATTTGTACCCCAAAAAATTAACAGACCGGAATATCATATTGAGAGACTTGGGCCGGTAAGCAACCATTTAGCACACCCTAGCTACACCCTACCACTCAGAACACCTTAGCATTGTGGTGTCAAGTTTCACGCAAGTAATCACCCATCACATTTTCTTCAAACAAGAGAATAATCAATTTTCTGCTCTGTCCTTCTTTCATAAGGGCCGTCCGGTTTTTCTGTTTTTGTGAGCTCAGTGCTGATAATTCAAGGCTGTGGTCTGTCGCACACTTAATCAGTCCTAACAGTATCTAGTGTGTTGAAGTCACACACACACTCTTTCAGACACCTCCACACCGCGATTCTGCTTTGTGGCTAAGTGGTCGTCACCACGGCAACATGACAATTTTCATGAGCCCTTGAAGAGAGTGATATATGTTCCCACCTGATGTTTATCTCTCCATGCAGGAGCTGGTGGAGGACAAGGCGGGCGGCGGTGTGGCAACATGTGACACCAGCATGAGCTGGGACGTGAGCGTGGAGAAATTAGCTGGAACGGTGGGCAAACTCTGCAAGGCTGAGTCGCAGACTCTCATGTCGCCTAGGTAACACACGCAACCTTCTATTCTTGCCTTCCTGTTTTTCTTTTCCATCTGTTTTCTGTTGCAACCTCTCTCTCTCTCTATCTCTCTCAAACTCCCCTTTTTTCTGTCTGAACAGTCCCCTCAGATGCAGTTTTTTCGCTATTGAATTTAATAATAGTCATAGCAGATGTTCACACATCTGGGTGTTTCTTTAACTACAGAGGACAAATGTTAAGTGCGAAAACACAATAAAAATGTACATGTGAATAAACTAGTGGTAATGCACCTGTTCATACAGACGCAAACATTCACATTGCCGTCCGTTTACGGGCAGTGTTTTTTTTCTTTCTGTGACATGTTTTTTTGTTCCATTGCACTGCGAAAAAAAACTCTGGCCAACCAATAAGATTTGCACTTTTGGTCACATGCCCATGTTAATTTCATCAGCGTAGACTATGACAAAATTGTTTAATTGTCAAGCTTTTTTCTCATGACAGAGACCCTTGAGCAAGGCACCGAGCCACCAACTGCTCCCTGGGAGTTTTTGTTTTGTTTTACAAGATAATGATTTTTGTTTTTCATAATGTAGTGTATATCTAAGTATTTGATTTTAATGTTATAATAAATAAACTGTAATAAATCAATACTCTAGACGAGGTCAAATAAACCATGTATATGTGTCCACATTCTATTGATTTGTGCTTATTGGTGAAAGTGCTAATTAAGGAAAAGTTAAAATACATTTCTCAAATGGCAACAATCACTGTGATTATAATTTTAAGCAATATATATATATATATATATATATATATATATATATATATATATATATATATTATATTAAATCAGTGTAACCATTATACAGCATAGCAAAAAACAAAAAAGTCTTCATTAACTAAAACTAGGCTAAAATGCTCAGACATTTAGTCGACTAAAACTTGACAAAAACAGGACACGTTGACTAAATATAATTAACTAAATGTAACTAAAAAGTAGATTTGACACAGGGCTAAGACTAAATTAAAAATGGCTGACAAAATTAACACTACAAGCCCAGAGCCGCAGATGTTGCATAAAACTTTGACTTGGAGACTCTCAGAAACAGACTATTTTGCTAGGAGCTGGCCCTGTCTTGTCTTCCTGTGACACGTGAATGTCAAAGTGAAAGTTTTGCATCACAGAAATGTTTCTGCATTCATGTAAGTGCCATCTTCTGTCAGAGAGTGAAACTGCATTTTCATTCAGCCTGTCTGCTGTTTTTTAAGCACTGGTCTGAACAGACACGTCATAAATGTGAAAATCTGACCAAAATTTTCTTAAATAATTGTTTTTCTTACATGAAAACATGAAAATCTATAATTTAAAAAAATATAAGCTAAACTGTGAAATAGACAAACCATTTAAATATTTAGATACATTTTTACACAAATTACAACTGCAGTTTTGTCACTCCAACCAACAATTTTGCCTTGATAACATTTTATATTGAATGAACTGGTGGCAATTCATCCGTTTAGACTGACACCGATATTTGCAGGCCAACAATTTACAAACAGGGTTGTTGACATTTTTTGTTTCGCCCTGCGAAAAACTCTGACCATTCAATATGACTGGCACTTTTGGTCACATGCCCAGAGCTGGTGCTATTGTGTAAAACTACAATTTGTCCCTAAAAATAGGAAAGTAACAATGAAACTGAAGTTGTAACTGAAGTTCTTCAATATTGTGATGTACATCAGAGTGAAATGGATATTGAAAAAACAGGGTGGTGGTTCTATTCATCAGTTGTTGATTGAATGGAGATGGATCCAAATCTGAGATTGCAGTCAATTGTAGAAAATAAATGGGTTTTAAGTAAACTAAAGCCTGGCATAGAATATGTCACCAAAGAGAAGTATGTAGATTGACATTCACAATAAGATTAATATCATGCATTTACCAAGTAAGGTAAATGTTTATTTCATGCCGACTTTAAACCAGCGAGTGTGAAAAGTAAGTTTACTTTCTAAAACTACACAGGACCGAAAGTGATTCAGTTGAAGAAACACCCATCTGTTATATTTCTCTTGTGGTACATCACAACATCAAATCGACTGTTCTTCCATGTAGCTTTCTAGTTGGTTGTTCTCACAGGCCTCTGCTAGACAGCATATGTGTGTGTTTGCATTGGCTTATGAGCTCATTACGACTCAGTCCCCAAGCAATGTACGCACAGACACTTTAGGAAATGTGGAACGCAGCAGCGCATCACTGATTCGCTTCTTTTTAGCTTCTTTCTGTGGTGCCTTGGGAGGCAGAAGATGCCACAAATTGTGATGCACGATCTACTCTATTACAGTGCTACAGATCTTAGTTCAGAGTGAAATAACAACCGTGAAGTGTTCTTCATTTGAGTTGAATATTGTACATTTATATCCAATCCAACTGGTCTGTCACCATCTTGAAACCAGCTATAATGTTTTAAAACACACTTGGAGGGCTTGTGTCAAAAATGTCTATAATAACTGATAATAACCAGCAATGCTAATATGTCTTTTTCCTTGTTGGGTGGCTAGTAAAACAGACAGCAAGCTCCAGCGACGTCCACGAAGCACATCCATGAAAGACAGACAGAACTCTAAAGCTCAGAGCGATCGCACCAGCAGCATCGAGAGCGAAACCTCGCCAGACTCCAGACTCATCACACAGGTTTGTGTAAGTGTGTGTTTGTGTCTTCTGGGATAAGAATAAGGAAATGTTGGAAGACTGATTTATGTATACGATTGCTCTTTTTCTGACCTGATGTCCTTCATGTTGCAGGTCCCGAGGAAATCAGTGTATGATCAACTCAACCAGATCCTGAACTCTGACGAACATCTGCCAGAGAATATCATTCTTATTAACACTACAGACTGGCAGGGACAGGTGTGTTTTTTGCACTGCGTTTTTTGTGTGTGTATCTGTCTAGTTTAACAATAAACGTACTGAAACATCCTAAAACTACGGAGCCCGGGAAGTAACCTGTTGGGGAAAAAAATCTGTTCCAAAAAAAAATCTAAATTTTTGCAATCCGTCCCCTCAGTTTATAAACCGTACTCCCGAATTCTTAAACAGTTCCCTCGGTTTAACAAATCATGCCCACGGATTAATAAACCATACCCACAAATTTCCAATCCGTGCGCTCAAATTTTGTAAACCGTACCTTCGGTTTTGTAATACATACCCACAAATTAATGTCAAATCGACTGAGGCCTGAGGCTGATGTGTCCTGCAGGGATAGCCATTACGTACATTACAGTCCTCATAACTTGTTTTCATTCACAATGTCTCTTTAGCATTCGCACTAATTCCCTCATGCTGCTTTTTGAACCGTGAACTCTGTTTCTGTGGCAGTATTTGAATGAGATTCTTCAGGAGCACAAGCAGCCTATTGTGTCCACCGTTTCCCCTGCAGATGTTCAGGCCACCTTCAACACCATCGTCACCAGGATTCAAAGATTGTAAGCCTCACTGGCCACAGAGATTCTCACAATAAACTCTAGCACGCTTTATAAGTGAGACAATTAATTGAGTGGGTATTTTTGTGAAAATGATTTTTTGTATCTCTCATGTTTATCAGCTGCAACTGCAATGCACAAACACCACCCACCATTAAAGTGGCAGTGGCGGGCGATCAGAGTTACCTCAGCACGGTTCTTCGCTGCTTTGTGGAGCAGCTCGCCAACAAGACGCCCGATTGGTTGAGCTACATTCGGTTTCTAGTCATTCCAGTCGGTAAGCAGAATAAAGCACGTCCCAAAATGATCTCTCAAAATACATATTTTTTTTATATATATTGAATATAATATGCTAATTACTATGGGTTTTACAGCTGTTTTTCATATACACCTCCCTCAGTAAAACTGTATGTGTCCGAAAACCATGAAAGACTTTGTGACAGATTTGTCCTATTTCTGTTTTGGCAGCTTAATGGGAGGATTCACGCAATTCAATTCAAACATGTATTATGTTCCTAATAGAGTTGCCACCCAGCTGGTGGGATTATTTATGCGCCAATGCCAGTTTGTAGTCATATTTGGTGTTTAGTGAGTGTTTATTTTGGAAATTGGTCCGATGTGAAGACACTTTATTCTGCGGTATTTCTTCAATCTGAGCAAAATGTACTTTGTTTTTGATCAGGTTGTCATCCACTGGCTAAGTACATCTCAACATTTGACCGTAAATTCAATAACATCTTCATGGACGCCGGATGGAGGGACGTGTTCGGGAGGTTAGAAGCTCCTAATTCAGGTTAGCATGTCTGCTTATATAGGCTCAGATGATTTCATGGCTTTATTATCTGATTTGATGCTGGTACTTAATGTGTGCGATATTTAAAATTTCTACAGATAATATTGATGTGGCCGGACGTGTCTCTCAGTATCTGGCTGGAGCCAATCTCTCTCACCAATTCCCCATTTCTGAAGCAATGCTCACCTATAAACAAAAAAGGTATTATATTATAATATGTGTGCGTGAAAATATGTAATCAATGATGTGGCAAGTGTCAGTGATACTTAGATGTAGTGTTTGTTTGTTCACCATCTGACAAAAATACAGTTTTATAAAGTGTGTCCTAAATCCAGATCTCTCAACAATCTTACAAAATTGTTCAAGCCATATTTTACCCCAAATTCCAAATTAAAATATGAAATTATATTTAAGTCCAAGAAAATTAAGGCTTTTTTTAGAACAATTACAATTTATCGCATTGTTCACAAAATTCTTTATACAGTAAAAAAGCTCAAGAAAATCACCACTGACAATAAGAAAAAAGTACAATTGACCTATCGAGAAGCACCGCCCCCCCTTAGTTACTGTTGCTCCCCCCGGAAAACAAACAGAGTTGCTCTCTGTTTTACAATGTGTGAAAACCTTGTCCCACGATGTTTTTGCACAATTTTTGTACACAGAAGGCCACCAAATGGGAATTAAATATTCCATGGAGATTTATAAAACATTTAAAAATAAATACGGTGGGTAACTCGAGTGGCTTTACAGATCACAATGCAAGCGGGAGAAGTCTCATATTACAGTCGCGGATGACAACATGCAGGATCAACACTGACTACGTTTACATGCGCATGAATAATGTGATTATTTCCAATAATCAGAGTAAGGACTTACTCTGATCGCATTATTATGTTTACAGCATGTCTCGAGCAAAGCTCTTATTCAATTTTCATTATTCTTATTATTCGTATGAATTGTGTTTATTTTTTTACTGCCATTATTCACATACCACATTGCACAGCACAAATGATGGACTCAGAAAGAACAGGTGTGTTTACTGGCCGCTGTTTTCATTTATTTACATCTAATGCATAATGATTTTGTATGGCTGTATTGCACGCTTTTTCGGCGGCATAGAAATGTGATGGGATTTGTTTGCCTATACGCTGCCGTCGCGTTCTCGTTTCTGGATGAGGGTAAGGAGCAGAGACAGGTGGCAGCGAGTTGTGTTTTCCCCAGAAATGCGATGCTTTCTTCCCCATCGTTTCTAATCTGCATTTTACTACAGGTGCGCGTCCCGTCATTCATGTACATCACGGGCGCAAGCGCACTTTGGTCAGAGCGGCAATACTGCGATTAAGGTGTTTACATGCCTGTGTATTTCGTTTAAAATCGGCATACGAATTATGTAAATGCGATTACTCTTGCTTAAATACGCATTATTTAAAGCGACGTATTGCGTTTACATGAGGTAACGATTAATCACAATATTGTCAAAATCTCATAATCGCATTAAGAGGGTGCAGGTAAACACACTCACTGTTCATGTATCGCAGGGTACGGTTAAATTAATGTACATTTAACCAGTTTAATATGGATAGGCACTGAAATGTAGATCTTCCGTTTATGTCTTTTTGACCTACACTGTACAAGACGCGAGAATAGTTCACTATTTAAGGCTTGTACATTAGCATGGACTCGCTAACTTTAACATTATCTAGTTTTAGCCAGAGATACCTCGCTAAAGCACAAGATAACATTAACGTTCTGCTTGAGCAGATGAAAATTGTAGCTTAATGCTTAGTGTATGACAAGCAGAAAATGAAAATTTTTGTCTTCATTTGTACTGGGGTTGAATGCTTAGGGACATTTTGCTCTGTTTTGTTAGGATTCAGGAAATTTAATAAAATAAATGATATTGCCCATCTTCTCAGGATACCTGGAATCAGTGTTACAAGTACAACCCCTGCTTCACAAAGCTTCAAACATTTGCAAATCTTTGTATTGAATCAGTGTTTGGGTGCGTTCGAAACCCTGCTTCACGTGATTTTAGCAAACGAAGCTTTGTTAAGTCACCCTGTTTTGAAACGTTTCGAAACTCTGATGGTTCACCAATAGGGGGTGTTGATCTCAAAGTGAACCCATGAACCACTTCTAGTTGCCCAGTTAATCATGAAATCTCACAAAATTGTACCATACAACTAAAGAATTTATGTCCTTTCAGATGTTGTAGGTTAAACAAAAGATAACGTCCCTTTAGCACAGATGGCTATATAGTTAACAAAAATGTGTAAAAAACATTCAGGTACTTTCAACCTACAAATCACATCATACCTTAAAATAACAAAATGAGCTTACGATAGAATTAAAACCACCTCCTACTGACTGATAACACTACTCTTGCCTGCTGGTTTTTATAGACAGCTCTAATGAAAACATTTGATCAATTAAATAATTACATAAATTAATTATTTAATTAAATATTTAATTGTGTGTTAAGGGTTTGATTATACTTAAAACACATAACACAAGCACTGATTATTTAATACTATTTCAAGGTTTTTTATTCGTCACATACTCAATTATACAGAATATAATCAGTAGTGAAATGTAAATAAGTAAGTGTTTTAAAGTGTTTATTATTTATTAAAAAAACGGTATTTCTAAAAAAACATTTGCATTTCTTTTGTAAGTTTGGTCTGAGTTCTTGATGCTTCTACAACGTTTTCACCAGCAGGTGTCGCCAGCATGTGCTGTTTCAAGTGCTTCGAAACATTGAATCATTTTTCGAAGCAATTGGTTCAATTAATTAAATGCCTCGAAAAGCTTTGTTTCTCCCATCACTGGTTACAAGTACCCCAGGCACATCGTTTTTCCATTTTTGAAGCATATACCCCATAAAACCTGATGCGAGCTTCGGATCTACCAATGTTTCTCTATGGTGCTGAAATCTAAAGATGTCCGAGTTCCGCTCCCCGTGCAACTGATACTCGACTGCCATTGGCTAGTCTGCGTTCAAGGGGAGGGGCTTACCGATAGGTCAATTGTGCAGATACACTGCAAGAATGAGAATTTAGGCGATGAATAAAACAATCTTAAATGCAAAACCTTTGTTTGTTTTTTTAATGCAAAATCGAAATTCTTATTAGTTTTGTTTTTGGGGTGAAATGTGACAAGAGCATGTTTTACGCAACCTGATCTCATAACGGAAACGTACCTGTGAGAACTTTTTTGCAAGACGCGGAATATGTTACCGCCATGTACGTTTCGTGATATATTCGATGTGAAATGTCCACTGAGTGGCGCTAAAAGAGTGCTCAGCTTTTTCATAACTGTGCACGAAAACGATTGCAAGTGCTCGAAACTGCAATGTACTTATTGATATGTATTTCACATCTTGCAAAAACAGTTCCCACAGGTACGTTTTTGTCAAGAGAGCAGGTAGGTTTTATGAGATTCACTCAATGAATTATTATGGGTATCATAATCATTATCGTCAATTGGTCCATACAGTAGATCAAACAATCAGTCACACTTGTAATTTCTTTTTTTTATTATGTCACTCGTTTGTTTGATCTGGTTTTATTTTCTCATTGAGAAGGATGTGTGTTGAGGATGGCGCAGTAACTGTTATGCTTTGGGTTTTTCCCTCCTTTTCTTTTTGTTTTTGCCTTCAAGGAAGAGAAGTTTGTATTTTGATTTTTACATCAGGTACCTAATCGTGTGTTTGGGTTGACGTTTTTTAATGTTTGCTGTGGTTTAAATCACTCATGCTCTGAGTATGTTATCCTCACACACCTGTCTGCGTGACTAGTTTTTGCTCACTGTGTGTTTTGTGTTCATAATTAGAGTCTTTTTTTGTCTTAGATTTTGGTTTATATACTGAGTTTAACAGGTTTGATCAGAGATAAGAAATCTCTTTTTCAAGATGGTGTAACACCAACAACACAAAACATTTTTGTAATTCAACATCATCTCAACATAATTACCAAAAGAGACGAGTACTCAATGAATTAGAGTGGCTTAGTGCTTAAAAATGTGGTAACTGAAAAATAACAAAAGAAATAAGAGTCAGAAGAGAACAGGTTCATAAGCCTGCAAGTATTTATATACAATGTGAGTAAAAACTAGACTTAGTTACAAATCTTAATGATGCATGATATACTGAATCCAGCATTTTCAACGCGATTGATTTGCATGCATGTATAAATATCACCCGTAATCCCCTCATTGACAAAATGTTGCTTGTAAAAGTGTTTTTCTCACACTAAAAGAGAAACAACCTTTGTTTCTATAAATAGAAAACCCAACTTTACTCTAATTTTTTTGTTAAACACTCTATATGCTGCTTAAAAGACAAACTTTCTTCTAAAAGAAACCAGTTTTCTCAATTACTTTCTTGTTACTTATTGTGAATCTTATTAATAGATAAATTTGTGTTTTAGTGTGGCTCAGTGGTTAGAGCATTGTGTTAACAGCACAAAGGTTGTGGGTTCGATTCCCGGGAACAATAGAAAATGTAACTGTAATTAATTTGATTTTAGCTACATGCTATAAAAAACACACGGTTAGTTGCTTGTGTCTAAAGCGTTGGCTGAATGCCTTCTTATTAGAACAGGTTTTGGAATAATTTGGGACTGTGCTAAATTAGTCCTGTGAAAAACAAATATCCAAATATTGGATGAATAACGAAGTACACGCACACACTGACTGGAACATAAATCTGTGAAAGTCTGCAGAAGGACAAGCACAAATACAAAATGCCACACATCCAATTATCACTTTGAAGCAGAACAAAATAGAGAAAGATGAAGGGAAATAGAGAGTATAGAATGGGGGGATTCCCCCCCCTCCCTCTGGTCTATGCATCCCTGCCTCTGGTGAATTATTTTTATCCCTGGTGGGGATAAAATTATTCCTGAAACGCACTTTGAAGTCCTGTTCTGAATCAAATGATTCACTAAACGTGCTTTGAAGTCCTGTTCTGAATCAAATGATTCGCGAAACGTGCTTTGAAGTCCCGTTCTGAATCAAATGATTTGTGAATCGCAAAATGAAGTCCCGTTCTGCAAAATGAATTGACGAAATGTCTTTGAAGTCCCGTTCTGAATCAAATGATTCGCAAAATGCGCTTTGAAGTCCCGTTCTGAATCAAATGATTTGCAAAATGCGCTTTGAAGTCCCGTTCTGAATCAAATGATTCGCAAAATGCGCTTTGAATTCCCGTTCTGAATCAAATGATTCGCAAAATGCGCTTTGAATTCCCGTTCTGAATCAAATGATTTACTAAATGCGCTTTGAAGTCCTGTTCTGAATCAAATGATTGGCAAAACGTGCTTTGAAGTCCCGTTCTGAATCAAATGATTTGATTCACTAAACACGCTTTGAATGAAGTCCCGTTCTGAATCAAATGATTTGCGAAATGCTCTTTGAAGTCCCGTTCTGAATCAAATGATTCGCGAAATGCTCTTTGAAGTCCCGTTCTGAATCAAATGATTCGCGAAATGCTCTTTGAAGTCCCGTTCTGAATCAAATGATTCGCGAAATGCTCTTTGAAGTCCCGTTCTGAATCAAATGATTTGCAGAACATGCTTTGAAGTCCCGTTCTGAATCAAATGATTTGCAGAAACGCGTTTTGAAGTCCCGTTCTGAATCAAATGATTTGCAACCTTTGAAGTCCCGTTCTGAATCAAATTAGTTGCAAAACGCTTTGAAGTCCCGTTTGAAGTCCCCGTTCTGAATAAAATGATTCGTAAAACGCGCTTTGAAGTCCCGTTCTGAATCAAATGTTTTGCAATCCGCAATCCGATTGGAGCGTTTCAAAACTGAATCATTTTGCGACGTAATGGTTTAACTGACTCCGAGTTCTGTTGATAATGTTCTTTATTCGCTTTCTCTATATAATTTATTTGTTGTTTGAATCACTGGGAAATGAAATCATTACAATTAATAGGCCAAACTTACAATGTTTTTATCAAATTTGTGATCACGTTAAATACAGTTTCCGTCGTATTAAAAACATTTCATGACGTGACATCCATTTACTTGCCTTAAAAAGACAGATTTATGATGTGCGTTGTTAACAGATTACACTTACATTAGGTTAGGCTTTTTTCACAAATTGCACCCTGGCCACAGGTGTGTCATCAGACCACATTAAAATATCAACAATAACTCCAGCCCTTCCTCGACATAATTTTCAATCACATTAGCTGAGCAGAGCAAAGCCTAAAATAAATGTTAAACAGTGTTCAGAACCCATTTAATTTCTGTAATGTTGTGCATTACATGTTCTAAGTGAAATAGGACATTCAGCGAGGAAAATAAATGTAGAATGTAATTTGATTTCACGCATTGAGCATTGATTATATGTTCTTGAAGTCACATTTTACAATTTTGTTGATGCCCCTTGGCCAAGCAAATCAAAACTCAAAGTTTCTAACAAAAAGTGGAGGGAGAAAATGTTTGGGAAATTTCCAAAAGGGACTGTTTAATGTTTGAGACGTTTGCTGAAATCAAAGTCAATGGGTGTGACCAACAAAACAGGATACAAAATAAAATAGAACAGGAAATCTTGTCACAGAAAGATTGACTTTTTGTACCAGTAAATAATTATCTTAAAATACTAAAATAATTATTAATTAAATAAATATAATGTCATGTGGTGCGACTCTACACTAATTGTATATTTAATAGTAATTCATAATTTTATATGATTAAGTTGTATTCAATGTATAAGGAAAATGTTCTTAAATATTTTAAAATGTAAACTTTTCCAAAAAATGACAAAGAACCTGGGACATGTATTTTTAAATAGTTTTCCCTTTTTATTATCATGGAAACTCTTATGGTGTGTGCATACCAAAAGCAAAGCGATATTTCCATCGCGTTATCGCTCTAGATTACTCGCGGGATGTTTTTCGTGTCACTTATTGGTGCAAACTAAAACACCTCGTAATGCTCTTAATCCCAGAGTTATCCGTTTTCTATGTCAATAAGCTCTTGCATCCATTTGTGCATCTCACCACACCCCCCCCCCCCCCCCCCGTTCTGCGTAGGGCCCCAGAGTCTAGGATCGGCTCTGGTGACAAATGCATCACGCGAATTGAGCAATGCGACTGAGGCGTACATTGCACGTTCACGCCAATTGCGTCACTCAGTTCACGTTATTCATGTCGCCGTCATGAATTCGCATAATTAATTATTTGTGCGAGTAGATTACAAACCAAGTCAAATTACTTTGTATGTAATCTGCTTGCACAAATAATTTAATTCGCTTTTGATGTGCTCACACATTAAAAACAAATAAACCTAGTTGGTGGAGTTTGCGGGTTCAAGGTTTCAAATGTTTTTACATTTTAATTGAGACAACTCAAGTAGATGTCTGGAAGCAGAGAGCTTTCTCAGTTGTGATTGGCCATTGTTGGTCAGTCATTCTCTTCTTGTCTAAGTAGGTGATTCTTGACCTAAAATAACTGCAAAGTGGTTTAGACTTTATACTGATAGTCAAGTCTGGCTACAGGAGACGACTCAGTCGCCAGCTCTGTTTTTGTCAATTACAATCGACTAAACTCGGAAGTTTCTTGTGTTCTGGTCTCTTGAGTGTTGGAGAGCAGCTTCTGTCAGTTGTAGACAACTCTTGGGAAGAGTCACGAAAGACTAAAAGATTATATAACAATGCGTTCAATGTTGAAGCGCCCCTTATAGCCTGCAGCCTTACACCCCCCTGATTGGTGGAGGATGTAAGTAGCTATCCCAGCATCCTCTCATTGCATGAGCCCTCACACTCACTGTGACCTCACAGCACTCTGTCAACTAGAGGGCACCACTCTGTGTCACACTATCTGATCTGACACCCCCATTCTCACCCCCCACACCCCGATGACTTCACACGCATCTCTCAGACCATCCGCCCTCACTGACAGCTTAACATTACACGTCCTGTAAGCCCTGTGCTAACCCTTCTCTTCTGTTTGACCTCGACAGCCCTGACGAAGACTCCTGCCAGAAGTTTGTCCCATTCATAGGGGTGAGAAATGCTTTCTCTTTCATTTCCTCTCTGTTGTTTTTCTAATGTGTCAGCTGCACTTTTCTAAAAATATACTTGGTTGTCCCATTACAAAAGCATTAGAAGCATGTTTGTTATAGTGAGGAATGTGTTTATTTATACTGTATATTTCTTATATTATTTTAATTATAAATAAACACTGAAACTTAAATATGTCAATTCGTATCTCATATAAGTTGCCCAAAAACGTCTCAGGTTACGTATGTAACCATAGTTCCCTGAGAATAGGGAACGAGACGCTGCGTCCTCTAGAGGGCGCTATGGGAACGCCTTCAGCGTGACCGGTGTCTGAAGCATGGAATACAAACACACAATGCACTTGACATTGGCAGGTGGAAGCCTATGACGCAAGCAAATGAGCGTCTGCGGGCATAAAAGGGCGCCTGTGGAATGTGGCCATCCTCTTTTTTTCAAAGGGGACGCCGACAGGAATGCCCGAAGCATGGCCAAGAGACGCAGCGTCTTGTTCCCTATTCTCAGGGAACTATGGTTACATATGTAACCTGAGACGTTCCCTTCCGAAGGGAACTTCTATGCTGCGTCCTCTAGAGGGCGCTATGGGAACGCTATGCCAACGCCGCCATGCTGAGGGAAAGAGTGTCCAAAAGCTGGATTCCTAAGTCACAGACTCGAGGAACACCATCCCTGCCCAGCAGAACTAGGGTCAAAAACCCCCCTTCAGGCAAGCTCACAGCTCGCCATCATAGACTAGCTCACCAGAGCATGGCTCTCGGAGTGGAGGTCTCAGCAAGCGACTCTCTAGATTGAGAGGAGACTTCTACACTCGACGCTATGAACAGCTAGTGAGGCTCAGGAAAGAGCATGCACATAGTACTGCCTAAGCGGAGCTCTGGAGAGTGGAGGCTTAGGCAGAATGACTCTCTAAAACGAGAGAAAACCTAGCAACACTCGATCCAGGTAGGGGAACTCTCAGAGTGGAGGTCTCAGCATAATGACTCTCTAAGTGAGAGGAGACCTGGCTACACTCAACGCCAAAGGCAGTTAGTGAGGCTCAAGAAAGAGCCTGTGCATAGTGCTGCCTAAGCGGAGCTCTAGAGAGTGGAGGCTTCAGCAGAATGACTCTCTAAACGAGAGGAAGCCTAGCAACACTCAACCCTAGTTGGGGGGCTCTTAGGAGTGGAGGTCTCAGCATACCGACCCTCTAAAGCGAGAGGAGACCAGACTACACTCAGCGCTAAAGACAGCTAGCGAGGCTCACAATAGAGACTACGTACTAATGGTGCTGCCTAAGCGGAGCTCTGGAGAGCAGAGGCTTCAGTAGAATGACTCTCTTAAACGAGAGGAAGCCTAACACTCGCTCAATCCAGGTAGAGGAACCCTTAAGAGTGGAGGTCTCAGCATAACGACTCTCTAATTGAGAGGAGACCTGGCTACACTCAATGCCACAGGCAGTTAGTGATGCTCAAACAGAGCTTACATTCTCCTATTACTGCCAGAGACGGAGCTCTGAAGAGTGGAGGCCTCAGCAGGACGACTCTCTCTAACGAGAGGAAGCCTAACAACACTCAACCCTAGTTGGGGGCTCTAAGAGTGGAGGTCTCAGCATACCGACTCTCTAAAGCGAGAGGAGACCGGACTACACTCAGCGCTAAAGACAGCTAGCGAGGCTCACAATAGAGACTACGTACTAATGGTGCTGCCTAAGCGGAGCTCTGGAGAGCAGAGGCTTCGGTAGAATGACTCTCTTAACCGAGAGGAAGCCTAACACTCGATCCAGGTAGGGGAACTCTCAGAGTGGAGGTCTCAGCATAATGACTCTCTAAGTGATAGGAGACCTGGCTACACTCAACGCCAAAGGCAGTTAGTGAGGCTCAAGAAAGAGCCTGTGCATAGTACTGCCTAAGCGGAGCTCTAGAGAGGGGAGGCTTCAGCAGAATGACTCTCTAACGAGAGGAAGCCTAGTAACACTCAACCCTAGTTGGGGGAGCCTTAAGAGTGGAGGTCTCAGCATACCGACTCTCTAAAGCGAGAGGGAGACCGGACTACACTCAGCGCTAAAGACAGCTAGCGAGGCTCACAATAGAGACTACGTTTAATGGTGCTGCCTAACGGAGAACTCTGGAGAGCGAGGCTTCAGTAGAATGACTCTCTTAAAGAGAGGAGCCTAACACTCGATCCAGGTAGGGGAATCCTAGGAGTGGATGTCTCAGCATAACGACTCTCTAATGAGAGGAGCTGGCTACACTCAACGCCAGAGGCACCAGAGATGGAGCTTCTCTAAGAGTGGAGGCTTCAGCAGGATGACTCTCTAACGAGAGGAGTAGTAACACTCAACCTAGTTGGGGGGGCTCTTAAAAGTGGAGTTTCAGCATACCGACTATCTAAAGCGAGAGGAGACCTGACTACACTCAGCGCAAGACAGCTAGCGAGGTCACAATAGAGCCTACTACTAATGGTGCTGTCTAAGCGGAGCTCTGGAGAGCGGAGGCTTCAGCAAAATGACTCTCTTAAACGAGAGGAAGCCTAGCAACACTCAATCCAGGTAGGGAGCTCTTACGAGTGGAAGTCTCAGCATAAGACTCTCTAAGCAAGAGGAGACCTGACTACACTCAGCGCTAGAGATAGTAGCGAGGCTCACAATGAGCCTACTACTAACAGTGGACTAAGCGGAGCTTGGAGAGTGGAGGCTCAGCGAAAGACTCTCTTGAACGAGAAGAAGCCTAGCAACACTCACTCCAGGAAGGGGAACCCCTTACGAGTGGAAGTCTCTCATAAGGACTCTCCAAAGCGAGAGAGACCTGGACTACACGCAGCGCTAAAGACAGCTAGCGAGGCTTACAATAGAGCCTACATACTAATAGTGCTGTCCACGTAGGTCAGGCAATGACTCTCTAAACGAGAGGAAGCCTAGCAACACTCAATCCAGGTAGGGGAACTCCTTAAGGTGGAAGTCTCAGCAAACGACTCTCTAAAGCGAGAGGAGACCTGACTTCACTCAGCGCTAGGACAGCTAGCGAGGCTCACAATAGAGCCTAATACTAATAGTGCAGTCTACAGCTCTGGAGAGCGAGCTTCTTAGAATGACTCTCTTACGGAGGAGCCTAACACTATCTCAGGGGAACTCTCAGAGTGGAGGTCTCAGATAAGACTCTCTAAAAGAGGAGACTGGCTCTAGCCGCAGTGAGGGGAGAGCAGGTACCTGCCTAAGCGTGCACTAGAGAGTGAGGCTTCAGCAGATGGGACTCTTAACGAGAGGAAGCCTAGTAACACTCAACCCTAGTTGGGGGGCTCTTAAGAGTGGAGGTCTCAGCATACCGACTCTCTAAAGCGAGAGGAGACCTGACTACACTCAGCGCTAAAGACAGCTAGCGAGGCTCACAATAGAGACTACGTACTAATGGTGCTGCCTAAGCGGAGCTCTGGAGAGCAAGAGGCTTCAAGTAGAGCTTCAGTAGAATGACTCTCTTAAACGAGAGGAAGCCTAGCAACGCTCAATCCAGGTAGAGGAACCCTTACGAGTGGAAGTCTCAGCATTAACGACTCTCCAAAGCGAGAGGAGACCTGACTGCATCAGACCGCTCTAGTCAAGACAGCCAGCGAGGCTTACCAATAGAGCCTACATACTAATAGTGCAGTCTAAGCGGAGCTCCGGCGAGCGGAGGCTTCAGAAAAATGACTCTCTTAAACGAGAGGAAGCCTAGCAACACTCAATCCAGGTAGAGGAGCTCTTACGAGTGGAAGTCTCAGAATAACGACTCTCTAAGCAAGAGGAGACCTGACTACTCTCAGCGCTAGAGATAGCTAGCGAGGCTCACAATAGAGCCTACATACTAACAGTGCAGACTAAGCGGAGCTCTGGAGAGTGGAGGCTTCAGCGAAATTACTCTCTTGAACGAGAGGAAGCCTAGCAACACTCACTCCAGGTAGGGGAACCCTTACGAGTGGAAGTCTCAGCATAACGACTCTCCAAAGCGAGAGGAGACCTGACTACACTCAGCGCTAAAGACAGCTAGCGAGGCTTACAATAGAGCCTACATACTAATAGTGCTGTCCAAGCGGAGCTCTGGAGAGCGTAGGCTCCAGCAGAATGACTCTCTTAAACGAGAGGAAGCCTAGCAACACTCAATCCAGGTAGGGGAACTCCTAAGTGTGGAAGTCTCAGCATAACGACTCTCTAAAGCGAGAGGAGACCTGACTTCACTCAGCGCTAGCGACAGCTAGCGAGGCTCACAATAGAGCCTACACGCCATTAGTGCGGTCTAAGCAGAGCTCTGGAGAGCGGAGGCTTCAGCAGAATGGCTCTCTTAAATGAGAGGAAGCCTAGCAACACTCGATCCTGGTTCAGGAGCTCTTAAGAGTGGAGGTCTCAGCATAACGACTCCCTAAAGTGAGAGGAGACCTGACTACACTCAGCGCTAGAGAAAGCTAGCAAGGCTCACAATAGAGCCTACACGCCAATAGTGCGGTCTAAGCAGAGCTCTGGAGAGCGGAGGCTTCAGCAGAATGGCTCTCTTAAACGAGAGGAAGCCTAGCAACACTCGATCCTGGTTCAGGAGCTCTTAAGAGTGGAGGTCTCAGCATAACGACTCTCTAAAGTGAGAGGAGACCTGACTACACTCAGCGCTAGAGAAAGCTAGCAAGGCTCACAATAGAGTCTTTACACCAATAGTGCGGTCTAAGCGGAGCTCTGGAGAGCGGAGGCTTCAGCAGAATGACTCTTCTTAAATAAACGAGAGGAAGCCTAGCAACACTCAATCCAGGTGGGGAGCTCTTAAGAGTGGAAGTCTCAGCATAACGACTCTCTAAAGCGAGAGGAGACCTGACTACACTCAGCGCTAGGAAGCCTAACAACACTCGATCCAGGTTAAAAAAATACACTTTTTTTTTTTTACTTTTTTTTAGCTCGCAAGCGCCCCTAGGGGGCATGACGCATATCCGCGCTCGCACCTCCCTTCGATGTCAGCATAATTAGCATGCTTATACCGATGGATGCGGGCTGAATATGGTTTATTCCCATGCCTACATGATCTCACTATGAAGATCTGGAAGGAATGGGAGGCTCACGGGAGCTGGGAGGTTTATGCCAGAGAGATGATCGCTCATCAAGTCTACTCCTGCGAGCCACTCCCCCTTTTCGTGCCTCCACTGTACCAGGTCTAACCTAGCAGACGCACGCTCCCTCAGCATAACCTCCAGCAGCTCTACATACGTGGGGCAGACAAGCTGAGAAGGCTCAGAAGTATCCTCTCCGCCTTCATCAGCCCACCATGAGCCAGCAAAGCACTTACTGCTGGATCAGAAGATGTAAGAGACAATACATCTTCCTCCAGCAGTTTACTCTCGTCTGCCGCTGACGAGCGTGAGATATTAATTCCCCCGCAGACTCGTCAGCGAGCTCCATCTGCGATCCCCACGACCTCAGTCTCCTCGCTGCCTCAGCAGCGGCTGGACCCGAGCTGCGGGGGGCAGATGATTGCCCCAATTCTCTCGAGAAAAGGGACATACGAGAGCGGAGCTTTCCCCGAGAGAAAAGCTCACAATGCGCGCACTCCATTCCCTCGAGAATAGAGCGCGCGTGCTCTTCACCCAAACACATAATGCATAAATCGTGTGTGTCATCTAGTGTCAGACAACGCTGACACGGATTGACACACCTCCTAAAGCGTTTCTCAACAGACATAATTACTCACACTCACGCTCATTTGCTTGCGTCATAGGCTTCCACCTGCCAATGTCAAGTGCATTGTGTGTTTGTATTCCATGCTTCAGACACCGGTCACGCTGAAGGCGTTCCCATAGCGCCCTCTAGAGGACGCAGCGTAGAAGTTCCCTTCGGAAGGGAACATAGTTTAGCACCGTCCTGTTCTTGCTTGATTTTCCCGCGTTACACAAAACGACAAATTCCATTTTCTCAATTTTCACAAAAATGTGTTAGTTTAATCTCATGAAGCTCAACCATTCAACCCTGTTACCAACTAAAAGGTATGTCACATGTTGTGTATGTAATGTTTATTGCTGGAAAATAATGAAATCACAAAAATTTGTATTCAGAGTTTGGTAACAGGGTTGAAAAAATTGCAGACCTCATTAACAACATTTTTAAATAAAAAAGCAAGACTTACAATTTTTTTACGGCTAATTTTATAACAAACTTGATCGTGTTTAAATTATGTGCTGGTTACTGTATATTGTATATGCTGTATAATGAAATATTTGAAATATTAGCGTTGTCATGATTATATTACATGTGTACATTTCCAGGTATCATCTAAAAAAATGTATTGTTTTTAACCCAATTTTGTGTAAAATTTGCTTAACTTTTGGCATTTTGATCAAGAACAAGATGTTAGAAATCACAGTTGATATGACTAGCGGTTGACTCCATCACATTAAAAACATAATGTTAAGTCTAAAGCATTGCATTGTGGGATACAGTATTATGGCCAGTGCTGGATGTATATTGCACATTTTAAGGGTATTCTGTGCATACGAAAAATGCTCCAAAAACCGAACAAACTATAGTATGCTGTTCCAAACATAACTGACCTATCTAATTTAGGATTCGGATGTGCTTTCTTGCAGTTGGTGAAAGTGGGAATTGTGGAGCACAGCTTATCTACATCAGGTATGATTTACTTGAGTCAAGAACACAATGAAAACAATAACAGCAGTGAAACATGATTGATTTGTGTTTTGTGTGCGTCGTCTGGCAGTGGACTCTGATGATGCAATGATGGTGGGCAGTGTGAACATGCTCTCCTCACCTCCAGCACAGACGGGAACACCGTACGGGAAAGACATGACCTCCACCCCTCCGTCATCCCCCTCCGTTTCTGCCAGTCTCTCTGTAGCAGGGTACGAGAAACTGTGTATGCACTTGTGAAAATGTGTAGCGCAAATGTAGCATAAATGCCAAAGAATCCTGATTGTTTTGCCAGACAACAAATCGTAAATAAATGAGGTTGGATATGAGCCTGGGGATGAGTCTAACATGACCACTCATCCCTTTTACCAAAGTTTTTGCAAGCAAATATGAAGTGTTACCAACTTTAGTGCAAACACACAGCATCATTTTAACCATTCCAATGGGAAATGAGGCTGGAAATGAAAATAAATATTAAAGTGCCCCTATTATGGGTAATGAAAGGTTCATATTTTGTTTTTGGGAGTCCTCAACAACAGGTTGACATGCATGCAAGGTCAAAAAACACTTTCATTGTCTTATAATATGCATTTATTTTTACCTTACTTGCTCAGTGACTCTCAAACAATTCGTTTAACGATTCGTTTTTCCAAACCCCGCCTTTGCGTGGCCTAATCTGCGGTGATTTGTCAGATTGGTCTCATTTTCATTTCATCATGCCTGTAATAATGCCTGATAAAGCAGCGTTTGTGAGCTTTGTGCTGCTTTGTGTACAGCGTTACCATGGAAACAGCTATTTTACCGCTCCAAAAGCAGCCCCTAGTGGCAAATAATTAATTAGCATTTTCATTCAGACCAACGCGAAAAGACCAACAAGTGGGCAGCAATATGCTAATGTTTCATGTTGACGTCAACATGAAATGGCTTGGGATTCGTGTTAAAAACGACTCGTTTCAATGATTCAGAGTCGATTCTTTCTTTTGAGAGACAACAACTTTATACACGGTGCACTTTCAGATTTAAAACTTCACTTAGAGCTGTGTTACACACTGCATGAAAAGGTAATTTTCAAAAATCCATAATAGGGGCACTTTAACATGACCATTGGTTCCAGCGAAAAAGAGCATCGTACTGTACATATACTTCACATTTATATCTCAAAAATATGTGTATGCAGTTCTCCAGGCACCGGTGGTGAGGTGATGGGTCTTCAAGTGGACTACTGGACGTTACAGGGTGCAGAGAAGAAGAAAGAAGGTGAGAAGAGAGACGTGGGAATTAAGAACACGCTGAAGAGTAACTTCCGCTCGCTGCAGGTTTCACGAATCCCCAATGGAGGGGAGCCTACACCTCCTCCTGGAATGGCCATGACCGTTGTCATGAAGGAGAAAAACAAGAAAGGTGTGTTAAAAGTGGTTAATTTGTCTCCCATGTGCTGTTACTGCTGCTTTACATCTGGTTTATTTCCACTCAGTGATTTTCCTGAGCAAGAAGCTAAAAGAGAAGGATGTGGACTCTAAGAGTCAGGTGATAGACAGCATCAGCAGACTCATCTGCACCGCTAAACACCAGCACACCATGCTGAAGGGTAAGCCAACACACAGACACAAACCTACACAACTCAATGTATAAACCCCCAGTGTATAGTGAAAGTTCAAGTGAAAGTGTAATTTGTTGGTTGTATTCTACTGCTACCCTGTGGTCATTTGTCTAAATGTGATATTTCTTGTAAAACGTCGCATGGGTCCTTGTTGTGGATGTAACGGGTTTCTTTTATGATAATAGTTAAAGTTTGGGGTCAGTAAGATATTTTTTAAGAAATTAATAAATGTTATTCACCAAGGATACATTAAATTGACTGATGGTGTCAGTAAAGATTCTTATAATGTTACAAATAATACACATGTTGTTCATTTGAACTTTCTAATCATCAAAACATAGCGAAAACAAATTTGGTTTCCTCAAAAATATTAATTACAACTGTTATCAACATTGATAATAATAAGCAGAAATGTTTCTTGGACAGCAAATCAGCTTATTAGAATGATTTCTGTAGGATCACGTGACACTGAAGACTGGAGTAATGATGCGAAAATACACTGAAGATCTGGAAAGTCAATTACATTATACTGAAAATACAGTGAATCACAGACTTTAAATTTACATTACTAATATTACTATTCAAATAAAAACTGTATTTTTGTCAAACTTTACAGCATAAATAATATTACTAAGACTTCTGTATTTGTTGAACAAATAAATGCAAAAAGTCAGAGCTTCAAAAACTGTTGTAGTCAAAACTGAAGTCCAAAGAGCTGCAGACAGAATGTAGTAGTTAGTAACGTATTCCAAAATTGACAGAAATACACATTTAACGTATCTATTGCCAAACACCATAGTTGCCAAACGGAAGTTGTTTGGTGAGCTCATCTTGTGATGCTCATCAACAATGATAACATATTAAATAATACATAAATAAGGACATACACATATATAAATCCAACTATACATATATGTCCTATCAATTATAAGGAGTGAAATGCAGATGCATAAATACCAGAGGAATTAAGAGCATGGACTTTCCTACAATACGTACTGTTCCGAAAACGTGTAGACTTAGTTTGAATTGCTCTAAGGCGTCTGCCTGAAGGAAGAGGCATAAAGAGGTGTCTGGCTGGATGTAAGGGGTCTTTCAGGATTGTTAAACCTTTTTTCTGCAAACGTGAGTGTGACAAACTTTTGTCTTCCCGGTCTAGAGATGAGGGAGGCAAGGTCAGAGAGCGGCTGTGCAACAAAGTTTGTCTCTTTATTAACAAACTTATTCATAAACAAACAAAAATGTAAGCACGAGGGCTTTTCAGCAATCAAAACAAAGAAGCTTCCAATCAAAAGTCGTTTATTCAGGGCATAGCATGGAAGAGCACAGCACGCTCCACAGGCAGCTCCCTTCACTCTCCCAAACCCCCGGTTTTTATCCAGTCTCTTGACTCACTGCAAAATGAGAACACCTGTTAGATTTCATTAACGAGAGGCGTGTTCCTTAACCATCAACTCTCCCATACTCATTCCCCGTCTGCAGTAGCCTCTAAACCACGCCCTGCTTTCCACAGTGAGACATTGATCTCATCAATAAGATCACAGCCAATAATTTTGAAAGCAGCCCGAATGATATTACAAATCCGACTTCTCTGCTGTACTGTGGAGCTACCAAACCATACTATAAGTGAGAAAGTCAGCACGCTTCCAATGACAGCTCTATAAAAATTGAGCATACCGACTTTAGATACACCAAACTTTTTAAGCTGTCTTAAGAAAAAAAGCCTTTGATGGGATTTTTTCACAATGCCTCTTAGGTTGTCGTCCCACTTTAATGTTGCAGAGATGGTAGACGCGAGAAACTTAAAACATTAAACATTTTCAAAATAGTCAATGGCGAGACAGCATTTTTCCTCCCTCGGAAATCAATGACGGAGGAAATATAGGTAATATAATCAGACAACTTTTAGATTCATTTTAATGTAACTTGTTTTTCACATTGGCTTAAATATAATAATATTTAGGGATGTAACGATTCACTCAACTCACGCTTCGATTTGATTCCCGATTTTATTTGAACAAAATGAGATTTAAGATAAATTATAAATTAAATGTGTCCTTTTATTATTGCTTGGACAAAAGGCTGCACGTTTCTTTGTGAAATTGAAATATAACACTATAATATACTAATATAGCACTTTATTGCATATTATTGCTCTTTTGTTTATTTTGATTGCTTCTTTTGATCCTCATTTGTCAGTCACTTTGGATAAAAGTATCTGCTAAATAACAAAATTTAAATGTTAATAACAAAACTAAATTGAAACTTTAAAACAAGCCCCAAATCAAATAAATATCATAAATAAATTAAATCTCTTCATATAAACAAATTAAGGCTTTGTCTGTTCTCTTTCCGTTTAAAATTAGAGGCAAGCGCTGCATTTTAATCATGATCCAAACAAAGGTGCTGCATACATGCAACACGGGCATTTTTAAAATCTAAATTTGATTAAATTTGATCGAATAGATCGAAATTTGAAGCAAAAACAGACGCAGATTCACTTTGTGCCAGCAGGTGGCGCTAAAATGCATTGGTTTCTGGTGTAAACATGCACGCTCAGTCTATCAGCTGCTCGGCTCGTGCTCATCAGTTCTCTTTTCACAGAAGTTCAGTCAATGTACTGTTTATGAACTGAATAATTTAAGTAATTTGTGGATTAGTGTGTACTGGAGACGCAAACCGTTTCAAACGATTCAGTTCGATTTGGTGAACTGGTTCAACCGGTTCATTAAAAAGAGTTTGTGAGTTTCATAAAAAGCTAATGATTAATTAAATTTAAAGAAATGTAAAATTAAAATAAATATTTTTTAAATAATATCAATCAAAATAAAACACTTACTATAAAAATTAAATGCTTTGTTTACCTGCATGTTGCCATTTTAGAAAGGTCAAATTTAAACAATAAAAAAAATGTGAGAGAATCAATAAAGTATGAATAATTTATTGCCTTTGTGTGAATAAATGTAATCAATAAAAATATAACTGTGGTCTGATTACAAGCATTTTAAAATATAATTTAATCTAATTACAAGTACTAATTTTTGGATTCTGGCATCAGGAAATTTGGTTCATGTAATATGATTGAACTCATTTTGGTAAGAGGTACACTACTAGATTAGGTGATCTGAAAATGAATGAATGAATGATGCATTTATATAGCGCTTTATTGTGTATTGTTGTACACCCAAAGCGCTTTACAATCATGTGGGGGGGGTCTCTCCTCAACCACCACCAGTGTGCAGCATCCACTTGGATGATGCGACGGCAGCCACAGGACGACGGCGCCAGTACGCTCACCACACACCAGCTACAGGTGGAGAGGAGAGAGGGTCATAGAGCCAAATCTGGATAAGACATGATTGCAGTGTGTTTTTATAGTAATTCTGTATTTGGCATTAGCTATATTATTGTGTGACTTCTCACAGCAGTCATTTATATTGTCTTTATCTCTGCAGTGTCCATCGATGGCGTAGAGTGGCATGACGTGAAGTTTTTCCAGCTGGCTGCGCAGTGGCCGACTCACGTGAAACACTTCCCTGTAGGAATCTTTGGCTACAGCAAGCCCATGTGACCTGCTGCTTCTTCAGCACGAGGGGAATTTATGGATGTGAGATAAAACAGACAAATGATTTTCCTGTGGAAATGGTCAATTTAAAAGCCTGTGTCCTCGACAGAAATGTTGTTCATGATGTTACTTATCATTTTTGTTGCTTTGGCGGTGAAAGGAACATTTGCGTGTTTGAAACAAACGCTGTCTTTTATGTTAAGATGAGCAGCACATGTTGTGGTAGGAATCGTGCCGGCACGTACGGCAGCTTCAGTTTGCACATTGTTGGGTTAGAGTTTGTTATTATTTCTGTGAAATTTTCCGTGTTGATAAGTGTTCTGTGTACAATATTATAGGGCAGGCTTTATGAAGTGAGCTTGATTGAATTTGCATTCAAACAGTTTGATAATGCCGTGTTAATACTTACAAGTGGGAGAGGAATAGAGGAACAGTTCTCCATAGCTCTTAGATCTCATTCTGTGCCAGTGTGTGATGTCTGTAAGTTGGCGATAACAAAAATGTAAGTTTTGGGTGAACTGTTCCTTTAAATGACAAGTGGGAGGAGTTCAAATGCAAGTTGGAGGGGCCACAAAACCAGTGGGAGGAGTTTATGTTACTGTTTATTGAATGATTTTAGCGTAGCTGTGAATTCTAAAAAAGTGTATTTGGTAATTTAAAACAGTATTTTATAATTTCATTACCTGAATGAATATCAAAGGCGTGTTGACGTGGACTAGCGTGGTGCTTTGGTATTTTGTATGAAGAAGGGCAACTTGTGTGGGTTCAATCTAAAGGGAGATCTCAGTTTGTAAAATGCTTTAAAAAGCCCTTTAAATAATTTTATTCCCTCTGTGTGGGGCGACGAGCAGATATTTTAACTTTTTACTCTTTTAACATTTCTACCTGCCATCTCTGATCATTCACGGTTACCATGTTATCAAGTGTTTTTGGAAGGCTGTGTCTTTGTGTTGAAAACATAGTCCAGTTACTGCCGGCTAACAAGGGCTCATACTAAAAAATTGTTGGGATGATAACAGGACGTCCGGTCCCACTTTTTGTAACTTCTGTGGTGGATCTGTTTTAGGGATGGGCATTTTTGGCAGTTTCTTATTTCGATCATCGTTAGGTTTCAAAAACGATTAATCGAGTACTCGGGGGGCGGGGCATGGCCTTAATGGAGATAATACAAATATATGAAGACTGTTGGGATAATGAATGCTAAAAATGAAAAAAATGACATGAAATTATGATTATGATGCAGCAATGTTATTAAAAAAGAATAGCTGCCTGAGGTGACGCTGACTTTATGCCAATAAACTGAATCCCGTTCTATGACACTTCCTATGATATTAATCAGATAACTTAGATACATAACATAAACGTAACATTACAACTTGTATTTGCACAAAAGGATGCATATGCCAGTGAACTTTAAGTTACGCGCAAGAGAGAGAGAGAGAGAGAGAGAGAGCGCGCGCGAGAGAGAGAGAGAGAGAGAGAGAGATCCCCCACTGTGATGCGCTTTCAACAGCGCGCTAAAACACGGCAAGGACAGGATTCTATAAAGTTTTCATAATATTGCTCGTCATTAATGTTTATGGCAGATTTGTGCTATATTTTCATCTACATTATCAAGTGATTCCTAAAATCGCCTGCATGTTTTCGAAGCCATACGAAGTACGAAAACTATTTTAATTGAAGTATGCCTACTGTTGAACAAATATGATGAAAAACATCACTGCTGCATTATTATAGGATCAGTATTTTTGAAAAAGAAACATCTAAAAGCAATATGGCCGTCTCAAATAACTAAATTATTCAATATCTGGCATTGAATTTGAGCATGAAACTAAACACTGGTAATATGCAGTGCATTCAGCTGTATGTAAATAAATGTTAATATCCCAACGCATCCTTCATTAGATTAATCAGATATGTACCCAGACATCACTACGTGACTTCAAGGCCAAGCTTCTCTCTTCTCACGTCTATACTTTGAACAGCATGCTGTTGCAAGCTAAACAATCAGAGCTCAGGGTGCCGCCCAAAGTGCTGCTATAACCATTTGGATTTTTTTTTCCATTTTTATCATAGTTTTCATGATCGATCATCGCTGTCGCAGCTGAGTAGGCTACTCGAGTACTCGATTGCTGTTGCACATCCCAAATCTGTTTATGTTCTCTCACTCTTCGATAGTCCCTTTACAAAAATGGCCTGTTTGTAAATACTGAGGGAGGGTGATAACAGCTTTACCTGTGGTTATATGTGTGTGTGTGTGTGTGTGTGTGTGTGTGTGTGTGTGGTGTGTGTGTGTGTGTTGTGTGTGTGTGTGTGTGTGTGTGTGTGTGTGTGTGTGTGTGTGTGTGTGTGTGTGTGTGTGTGTGTGTGTGTGTGTGTGTGTCAAACAGAAAGAGGTTTTCAGTATTAATTTAATTGAGTTTGCTGTTATGGCTTGTGGCGTTATTTTACAGCCAAGCGCAAACTGCAATATAGCTACATTGTGCATAAAATTTATGTTTTGTGTCTTTTATGAATAGAACCGTTCTTTTCATTCTGTGTTTTAACCTAGTTTTTGTACTGTTTTGTTTTGTTTTTTGAGGTGGACTGCTGAGGTTTGTTCAACCATTTTGGGCTTCTGGTTGTTTTTAAGCACTACTTTTAGGGCAACATGATATGTTTTTTTCTGTAAAACTGAGAGAACACTAATATTTGATCTGTCTGTTTCAAATAGAAATGCAGACATTTGCACAAAACCTTATTTTTAAGTTTGACAGTATTGATTTTGAATGAACCACTGAGGAAAGCCTCTCTCTTCTTCTATTCTCTGTCACGTGTATACATAAGCATACAGTGTACTGCCATTTCATATCCTTTATACTGGTTTGAATTGTCATACAAATACTAAAATGATTTTAACCATGGCTGCATTGAGATTTTTTCTAACATTTACTATTTGTTTTTCTATTTCCCTTTTTAATGGAGTTGAACTCTTTTATAGACTTTTTCTTTTTTGCTTTGTTTTCAGACATTAACATGTAAATGAAATAAGAAAGTGAACCGGTGTGTTCTGTTTGTTGAGTGCACAGACAAAAACTTTTATTCTTTTTTTAGTATTTGATAAATACTTATTGGAAGATTGTGCAAATAAATGACATATAATAAAAATATGTGTGTGTTGTTTGTTCTGAAACAGAAGACATAAAACTCTCTAGATGTTAAATCCTTTTTTAGATTCAAGTATTTTATTAATTGTAGAAAATCTATCTAGTTTATATTACCAGTACATTATTTAACGGTAACTATGGTAAGTATTCCCTAAATGGGAATTTCCCATTAAGCTTAGAGTTACGGTAACTGTCTTTATTACGAGTGGGAATTCAAAATTTTCTTTAAGCCTTTATTTGAGTGGGAAACTGAGTTTCAAAAGTTGGGGGCGTGTCAGTGAAAAGAGCCCTGAGTTTCTGAGCGTTGGGGGCGCAATGGACGCAGCCAAAGGTCTTCAGTGAAAAGATGGTGCGTTCAGATAGCACACATGGACGCAGCCAAATGTCGTCCCTATGCAAGATCGTCTTTAGCACACATACGTACGAGTGGGAAGATCTCTTGCAACATTTTCTTGGAAAGCTGAATCGAGTGGGGGGCTGTTTACAAACATCTGACAGATGTCTGCAAGAGGTCAGTTTTACATACGTTCTCATAAATCATAAACATCCTAAAGACATCTAATTAACATCTATGTGGCATATAATAGGAAACCTCCTATAGATGTATTGCAGATGAGCAAACACTCCAAAAAATACGCAAACACTCCAAAAATACTTGCAGATGTAAATGCAGACATCAAATAGACGTCTCCGAGATGTATGTGTGCTATCAGGGAAAGTACCAGATGACAACTTGATTTGTATTGTTAAAATAGAAATCACGTGACCAATGACAAACGAAGCCTCACTTTCTGTCCAATCACATGAGCGATTCACTTTGCGTGTCGGTAGGGGTGCCGTAAGGGGGGGGGGGGGTTAGGACGATTCAAGGGCCCGACAATGAGCGGGGTCCCCGAGGGGAAAACGTGATTTCTACCGAGGGGAACGCTAGAGCCCTACATTTCAGCCCATGCCCGACAGGCGCGATTTAGGGCCAGTTTTCACGTCATAGTTCAGATGCGGGCCAGCCTCTGGCCTGTTTTAGACTCCTCCTTATTTTTATATTAAAAAATTAGTGATTTTTTTCTGCGCTGGTGGAAACAACACGAGACCGTGCCGCGACTGTGAAGAGTGGCTCGACGGTGTTTATTGTCCCGCAGCAGCAGCATGTTTGCCGTCAGTGTAGCTGAAGTATTCTGAGTTCAAAGGCACAAAATAGGCTGAAGCTTGCCGCAAAGCCCCAGCTAAAGTAGTTATGAATATGTCCGGGGGAAATGGTAAGGAGATATTTTAATTATTTACAAATAAACTAGGGATTTCTGAGTCCGTTTCGCAAGGATGAAGTTGCCTATCCCAACTCGTCTTTAGAGAGAAATGCATCTTTATGGATTATGATTATAATGAAAGTGTTTTTGTTTTCAATTTGTTTTATTTCGTCAAGTAGTAATTTAAAGTGTTCTATAGATATATTTGTCATGTATGTGAGGCATGTATTCTCTGGTTCAGAGAATTCTCTTTGGTTAATTTTTGTGAAGCGCTCCTGTTCAAGACGAGATGGCAGAAAAATGCATCATGTTTGTTTTCTTTATTTTATAAAAGCACAACGTTTTGTTGATATTTGAAATGTGCACACAAATTAAAAGTAGACCCTTTACAGTTCCGAATTATGTATTTATCTTACCTTTATGAGCAAAAATAACGGTGTAACTATACACTATACGCATATATCTCAAATTACGTAACAACTCTGGTTATGTGTTATTTGGGAGCTCCTTGACTGAAAGGACAACTGTATAATGAGTTTTCTTTTCTTTTTTGATTACGTGGAAAACATCTCAAAGCAGAACGCTGCTGTTAGTCTGTCTGGTGCATGAGAGGAAAAGTCACCCAGATTTTGGCTCAGTGGGAAACTGTCTCCTCACAAAAAGAAGGTCCCTGGTTTGAATCTGAACCAAAAAGTCGTTCCTTTAGATCTGGTTTCTCTCATAATCCAAAAATGTGTGAATTACAGATGCAAAGTTTTCTAAAGGTGTGAGTGAAGATAGGTTTATTTTCATGATTTTTGGACAAACACACACTGTTTGTAAGTTGCTTTGCAATTAAAAATAAAAATTACATTGAAATAAACGTGCGTTTTAATTTAATGCATCACGAGAGTGTTTATTTTGACCAGAAACAATATAAATAATGTCTAAAAATGAGGCCTTAAATGATGTTGAAAATGTCCACAATGACCACATTTGAACTAGTTTTAACCTTGTACAGAGGTTCTATGAATGTCTATGGCCCTGTTTTAAAATAGCACACATTATGAAAGCAGCCCACACCAACACCTTCCCCTACTTTTCTACTATTATGTCTGTATTTCATGTGAGTGTACACCATACAGTGACTCTTCACAAAACACAATTTATTTTTTGTGTGAAACTCAAACATCTTAGAAGTTTTCGACAAAACAGAGCCAAAGGGAAAATGAAAAATAAGGAAAAGGTTTTGTGAAAGAAAACGAATGTTTACTTAAATGTTTTTTCTTTAAAAAAACTTGGTGTTTTTTATTTCTATCCTTACATTTTATTCCCTAATTAAAGTCATGTTTAATGTTATATTTGATACACAAACACTCATATAACTTACACCAATCTTTATCGTATGTCATCTTCTTCTGCATTTTTAATAAGGCAGAGCTCATCCTCACTGTTAAAGCTGAAATGGGACTGATGTTTTAGTCCTTTACATAGAACATAGCCTTGTGTGATTCTTTGGAACACATGAATGATCAAGTATATATCTGCTTTAGGCCTACTGTATGAATACAGTAATTATAGCTGCATCATATTAAAAAAATTTCGAATAATTAAATAACTGAAGTTATGTAATTGATAAAAAAGGCCAATAATGAAAATGATTTTCAGAAATTCCGTTTAAAAACTGATGCACAAAACTGCCACGATCAACTTTCATATTTGTCGAACCTGCTTTTAGGTCACGTGCACTTTTGTGTTCTGCCCGCAGATGGCAGTGAAATCAAAATAAACTGATATAAACACTATAATGCCGAGCGATTTATTCTTTTCAGGAATATTTAAATAAATGTTATTTATTAATTTGATCACAATAATTGAGTAGCAGTGTGAAGTAACAGTGGCAGGAGCAGAAGACGAAAGCAATGTGAGCGTTACATGTGTAAATCTCATTTATGTTTTTCTTCTAATCAAATATATACATAACACACTGATTTATTTTACTAAGTGTAATTCCAGCTCCATGTGGACATTATTTATGAGACCTTTGCCTTATTTTTTTTATTATTATTAAATGTATCTGTAAATTATCTTATTTTTTCCTCTCAAGGCATAGCTTATGAATATTAATTATGTGACGTTTGACGTTGCTTGGTAATTTTCCTGAAATGTCCAGTCACACAGTCTCATTAATATTCATAGCTGAGTCTGTAGGTCACAGCTTCCAACCGCCTCTATTTGTCGAAGCGCCACCCACTTACTGCATTTCAGCCAATCAGACCGTCACGTTGCCTAATCAATATTAATGAGCTGCGCATTTAGAACTGGCTGAGCGCAGCCGCAGAAAGTGCGCAGTGCCAGTCCATCTTTCGGTGCTGCTGACCTCTCCTAGTCCGGTTCTGGATATGGGATGTGTTTTCTCTTAGTCTGGCCTTGATTTAATACGGTGTCGGCCATTAGTGCAGTGGACGCAGCGGTGATCAGGTATGTTATGATATGCTAATGAGCACCAGAGAGTGTCTGTAATCATACATTCATGGTTAATACCCTGAGGTAATCATTGCATTTATACTGTGATGTTCAGTTTACATTTGAACGGGTGTGTTATGTAAGGGAAAAAATGCTCTGCGGATTTGATTGCACCGCGGTTTTCTGTGGTAGCGAACTAACATTAGTAATATCGAGTGTGATGAGTGTTGTGATTTCTGTCTTAAACTCTGATGATTGTACAGTGACCTATTGTCCGTGTCTCTTATGCATCAGCAGTTATGCATCAGGACAACACCCCACCCTCACACTTATCCCATACATAGGGGTGGATTTAGTGAATTGGGGGCCCCAGGCAAATATAGGAATGGGGCACTACACATTTGCACACATTTATAAATCAACCTTGAGGTTTCTTTTTTTGTCGTGATGCTTGCTGCTGCACAATGGTGCCCCATAATTGTGTCCAGTGTTTCTACATTTTTCATGTACATGTTTTAAAGGGATTCTTTCATTTACATTTATTAATTTAGCAGACACATTTATTCTTTCATGTTGTTGACCACGAAATAGCAATTGATTTACCGTTGAGATACAAGTTTTAACAAAATAAATGATAAACCTCACAATTGAACATTTAAACCTTTTTTTTTTAAGAAAAATAATGAGTCTGAATTATAAATAGTTTAAAACGGCAAACAAAGCAGCACTAAACTCATACTCACTAAAAATGAGCCAACAGAGAACCCAATGGTGGGTTACTATAGCACCTACCTAATGTTGGGTTATTTTAACCCAATGCATTGGGTAATAAAATAACTCATTTGTTGGGTTATTTGGCAAAAATGTTTTAAAATGCTTTAACCATCCTGGTAGTATTATTATTATTATTGCTATGTAAATAAATAATAATGTACAGCATACAAATATATGGAAAATACTTTATTTCCATTACATTTAAAGTTGCAAATACTTCTATTAAATGACTGGTTGAAATTATGTTATGAATTATTTCCTTATCACATTTAGGTTATATGCAATTGTTTAGAAGATAAATATAAATTCACAAACAGAACAAAGCTGTTCACAGCTGCAACAGAGAAGTTCCAATAAATATAAAAAGAATTTCCGTGCCATTCACAAACAGGCTTGAACAAAGCTGAGGGAACTGCCTTGGTTGTTCCTCCTCTTCCTCCAATACTGAATAAAAGTTCCAACCTTTATTAAACATAAATTTTTAATGGTAAAAAATGCACACATACATTGTATAAAATAATCACAGCTTTGTATGCAATGAAGGAGGAACAGGGTATTAGATTTGGCAATAAAGACCAACTTAAAAAAAAAAAAAATCATTACTCCAAGCGATGTCTGCCATGGTAGCAGTTTTTCCTTTGACTTCTTACCGTTGTAATAATGGATTAATGTCTGTTATTTCTCAATTTGATTAGCCGAGTGTTACAAGAGTTGTGTTTGTATCATTGTAGACAGGCGTGGGTATTTTTGAACTCTTTCTGCATGTGGTAATGTGAGTGTATCAATGACATACTGAATGAAATTTAGGTTATGTAAAAGCGATAACACTCGTAATCGTGCTGTTAGACTCTATATCTGTGGTCTCCTACATGATCTAGAGTCTAATGCCAAATTCACAATACAAAGATGGCACAAAAGCTCCTCTGAAAGTGGCATTTATGTGTCTTTACAATACTGTTTAATGCCTCTCAGAAGGGCATAAATGCATTTACAAAACAATTACAAGTGCATACTCAGATTCTGAAACTTGTCAAAGCTGGAATTTGGTTTACCTTTTATGCTGCATTGCATCTATACAGATAATATTGAGCCGGCACAAGCAGCCTTAAAGGAGAAGTCCACTTCCAGAATACAAATTTCCTGGTCATTTATTCACCGCCATGTCATCCAAGATGTGCATGTCTTTCTTTCTTCAGTCGCAAAGAAATTACATTTATAAAACAATCCAGGATTTTTCTCCACATAGTGGACTTCTATGGTGGCCAACAGGTTCTCCCTACACAATCCCAGCTGAACAATAAGAGTCTTGTCTAGCAAAACGATCTGACATTTTTCTTAACAAAATTCAAATGTATCTAGTTTTTAACCACATGCTTGTCTTACACTAGCTCTGTGATGCACATGTGCATCTTCATGCATTACCTTATCATGTTGAAAAAAGGTCACGTGTGGTTAGTTCTTCATCTATGCACTCCGGTTCAAAAAGTTAGGGTAAGTGGAAAAACTCCATCTCATTTTCTCCTCCAACTTCAAAATCGTCCAACATTTGTTGTTTTACCTTCTTTTTTTTTTGTAAAGGGCATTTGATTTTTCTTTGCACATTCGCTTTGTAAACACTGGGTCGGTACTTCCACCAACGTCATGCATGCGTGATTGTGTAATGTGAGAGGTTAAGCTTGTTCAAGACGAGCATTTGTGGTTAAAAAGTATATAAATGTTGATTGTTTTAAGAAAAGGACTGATCATTTCACTAGACAAGACCCTTATTCCTTGGCTGGGATCATGTAGGGCCCTAAGCTGCACTTAAACTGCAGTTTGGACCTTCAAACCATCGGCCATCATGGTGGTGAGTAAATTATCAGGAATTTTTTATTCTGGAAGTGAACTTTTCCTTTAACTCAGCTATGTAATACACCTTCGCGGTAATCTTGTTTGTGCGAAATTGCTCAAAGTTCATCCAAAAATGAAACTTTTGTCATTATTTACTCAACCTGACGTTGTTTCAAACCTGAACGAGATTCTGTCTTCTGTTGATTCTGAATTTTGTAGAATGTGTTTTTATTATTACTATGAAAGTAAAATCTGTTTTGTGTTCAGCAGAAAAATGAAACTCAGAGAGATGTGGAATAACACGAGGATGAATAAATGATAACAAAAGTTTTATTTTTGGGTGAAATAACCCTTTGTAAGTGGGTGTCGGTGTGCTTGTCAGTACATAATGTAAAATATTACAATTTGGCATGAAATACAGAGCAGGGTTTTCTCACCAGAAGATCCAACCAAGGCTCTCTTCATCTCTCCGTGCCCTTTAGAGCTCCGTCTATCTATCCCTGACATGTGGGTACAATATACCTTAGTCCAGAGTAATCTACAATGAAAAAAGACAAGGAAGAGTTCAAATCAAACCTTAACATAAGATGACTACATTTCCTCAAAATATAATTAAAATCTCACTTGTTATTATCTATCAATTTGAAAACTGAAAGAGTACACATTTCGGTTTGTTTCCATATATTATCCAATTAATAACTTTTGCAGTAAAACAAACACTCTTTGAAATATTAAATATAAATCATAAATAAAACGGTACTAAATTATTACAAGGCTATGACTTCACACAAGCACATTACAAAAATAAATATGAGAACATGATAAATAAAACAAATATTAACTACTTAACATATATTTAAAAAAGTTCTAGTGTACTTCATATTTTCATTTTCACAAACTGTTACAGTCAGTGCATTAATAATACAAACGTTTTGAACTTTTCAAATGTGATTATATGTTTGTGCTCTTGGAAATGAATCTTTAATTAGCCTTATTATTTTGCATTTAAGCCTCTTTTTGAGCATAATATGTAATTACATTCTGAAATGTAATAGTTGCATGTAATTTAGTTGCATTTTTATTTATCCACATCAGGGTGTACTTTCATCCAAGTGGTAACTTAAAGTTAAGACGTGTATGGGGTTTTGACAGTGGAAATTTCAATAACATTTAAAATAGAGTAAAATCCAGCATCCTGTTCAGACCCTAATATAGTACATACAATCAGTATTCATTTAATTTTACATGAAAAGTTTGTATGTGACTAAACCGATAACGGTGTATTTTGATAATTGATGATAACAATTCACCACTCTCTTCCATGTGCAGTTCTTCGTGGCTGAAGAAGCGACGCGTGTAATCAGTGTAGCTCGCAGCGCCCTCTGTTGGTGAAAATAACCACTACTTGATTGCTCTGGTAACCAGCAACTTAGAGATAATAAAATGCTTAATTTCTGCATGTTTCGTCGTGATTTAATTTGACACTGTAGTTTCCTGGGGAAAGGACATGCCATTTGAATAAAAAGGCTACATACCTTCCCTCCGAGTGGACGCGACACCGCGAAAGAGGCTCCAATGGTCTTAAAGGTGAGCGCTTCTGCCTATTTGAAATGTGTATATAAAAAAAAACTTCCCCCAAAATTGTTGAGAAAATCAAAAATATAAGGAAACCGTTTTTATACGTTTGAAATCGATCGGCTACAAGCGCTCGTGTCGTTAGTCAAGAGTGCAGATAAAACGGATTAAAGTTTCAGTCGAAAGGGGAGATGTAAACATACTTGTAGGAAAAACAGAATTATTAGTGTCAGGGCATGAAGACACCTTGTAACGAAAAACATTATTACGCACACATATTCATTTACCACTGTATCATCTGTCGCAGTTGCACCAATAATACCGTTCGTTGGAATTTAAAGTTTAACCCAACTGGTTGCGTTGTTGTTGAAATAACACAAACACAGGAATAACCCAACAAAGCGACCCAACCTGTTTAACCCAGATAATGGGTACAGCAAATAACTCTTTTTAGAGTGTAAATTAATTTTATCAGATAAAATGAAAATTCCATCTAAACTTTTCTGAAGACAATTGGTTCCCTTCAGAGGTTAATTTATATAAAAACTTGAATTTGCGAAAATGATAAAAGTGTGAAAAAATATAGCCTATATTGACGAGGAAAGTCCACTGATGAGTTACCAGTAAGCCTACATTTAATTTTAACTTAGGGCTGTAAATCGATTAAAAATATTTAAAAGCGATTAATTGCTTATTGTTAGTTAACTCCGCGAATAATCATTATTGTCAACTTAATCGCACGTATTTATTTGTTCTAAATGTACCTTAAATTAATACTTTTCAAGTTGTTAATACTCTAATCAACATGTGCATGGACAAATATGGATGTTTTATGCAATATATGTTTATTATTATTGAAACCATAGTTAACATAGAGCGTGAAGAGTAGAGTAGGTCATAGATGTTTTTCAAAGAACTTTTTCATGTCTATTAGACACATGAAAAAAGAACATAGAAATAGGTTCCCATTACTTCTCTTTCTTTGCACTGAGCAATTTACTGACACAAACCGGTTTACATTTTTGCAGGACAGGGCAGCTCACTTCTTCTGAACATGCAAAATGTACATTTTATTATTAAATTTGTTTGCCTCTCTGTGCCACATACTGCATTTTGATGCAGCTAAATTCTCAATAAAACTGTTTTCAATTATATTTATGTATTACTCTTTCTGTTGTCAGCCAACAGACTGAATATGAAATGACTGAAACGCCGACCTATTTCCAATATGTTAATCTGCACAAATATCCTGATTTATAATCATGCAGTCGTCTGATAAAATCAAATAGGCTTTAATGTCTAAACCGCTGGCCACAAAAGCTAAGTGAAAATGTCTGACCGGTGAGTGTATTATATTTAGCAGGGTTGTTTTGATTAGGTAAAAAATACAGTTAACTAACACAATAAAACATGATCTTTAAAAATTTCATATATACACTATATTGCCAAAAGTATTGGGTCACCCCCTTCTAATGAAAGGTTTGACTACTTTAGTAATTTCCATGAGAACAAATCTTAATGTTTAAGCATATAATGATATTCTAGGGAATTGTGTGCTTCTAATTTTATAGCAACAGTTTGGACAAGACCCTTTTCTATTCTAACATGACAGTGCCTCTGTGTATAAGACAAGGATCAAAGAGAAATGATGATTCAGTCAGTGTGGAAGAACTTAACTGGTCTGCAGAAAGACAAGTCCTAATCCCAGCTGAACACCTCTGGTGTGACTTTAAATGCAGACCTTGAGCCAGAAACTCATCACCAAACACCAATGACTTGTACATTCATTATATAGACAAAAGTACTGGGACACCCCCTTCTTTAGAAGAGAAAAAGGCTCTTCCAAACTGTGGCAACAAAGATGGAAACATAATTCATGTACTTAAAAATTGTATTTCCACCTCTGTTACAACAGTTTTGAAGTGTATAAAATGACTGTACCTATATGTACAAGTCATTGGTGTGCTAGTCTCGCAAGTTTGTTTACAGGAACAAAGGAAGCACATGCAGAAAGGAATAACCCCCGACTTATATAAAAATCCTCTGACGTTTTTCTTTACAAATCCTTGTTTTTTTTCTTACAAAAACACATGGATTCCCTGCAGGAGGCCTTTATTGCACCAACCACCCTAGTTTTATTATGGATGCACGTGCTTTATTAAACGTTTTTGGACTGTATAACAGAAACACCCAACCACTGCAATGATAAAGCTTAGAAGAGCCAGGATATTTTTTTATATAAATATGATTGGATTTGTCTGAAAGAAGAAAGTCATATAGTATGCCTCGAGGGTGAGTAAATCACAGGCTAATTAAATATTTGTGTGAACTAACCCTTTAATTGCACAGCCATGCTGCACATCAACTTTGTGTTTTCCCTCTCTCAGATGTCATCACTGACTCAATATTTGTGTTCTATTTCTGTTTCATTGTTGCCATGGATATTAGAGAGGGATGACCGACTAGTTCAGTAGAGGCTGGAATACATTCACTCACTCTGAACCGATTTTAAAACACTAGGCACTTGCTGACTTTGTAAATGGTTACAGAGAAAAACTAGGCATCATATACTAAATGACTGAGGATCACACACTAACAGACTTTCCAGTTGTTCCAAACTCAATGAAGAACTCACAACAAACAAATGAAAACAACGTGTAAAAAGTCGACTGAAAATATCAAACATATTTATTTGATCTCCGATGACTGGATGTATTCATATTCTGAAGCTAAAATATAAATGTGACCATCACACACTACGCAATTTCCTGTGAAATCTTTCAACTCCAACTGCTCAATCTACTGACTGACTATGATTTTCAGCAACTATAGCGTTGACCTGTCCTGACTGTAAATTGGGGCACAAATCTGGACAAAATTGTGTAGTGTTTTCAGCCTTAAATTTTCCAAACTGTTCACCTTAAAGGAATAGCTCACCCAAACATTTTAATTAGCTCACTCTCAGCTCATCCAAGATGTAGATGAGTTTGTTTCTTCATCAGATTTGGAGAAATGTAGCATTGCATCACTTGCTCACCAACGGAATGGGTGCCGTCAGAATGAGAGTCCAAACAGCTGATAAAAACATCACAATCATCCACTTGTGAAGCAAAAACCGGCTTGATTGTAAGAAACAAATCCATCATTAAGATGTTTAACATTTAACGGTTGTTTTTGACTAAAATACAAGTCCATAATCCATAACACTTCCTTCAGTGAAAAAGTGAGCTGAATCAGAAAATTATATTTTGTTCAGAAGCGATGGTTGAAAACATCTTGATGGTTTTGTTTCTTACAAACTTGCAGCTTTTGTCTTCAAGACATTAATTGATGGTCTGGAGTGGGGTGGAATAACTTGTGGATTATTGTGAATTGTTTTATCAGCTGTTTGAACTCTCATTCTGACGGCACCCATTCACTGCAGATAATCCACTGGTGAGCAAGTGATGTGATGCTACATTTCTCCAAATCTGATGAAGAAACTGAAGATGAGCACATTTTCAGCACATTGACATTTTTTGGGAGGGTGAACTGTTTCTTTAATGTTGTAGTTTATAAGAGGCCTCAAAACTGGGGATTTTTATTTTTCAACACCTGTGCCTGGTCTTAGTTGTTCCTTCCTGTTTAATCATTAATAGATGACTAGCAGCAGAGCAAGGTTTAACTTTCAATAAAGGGTTTTCATTGTGGGAATTAAAGGGGTAAAAGGCATATTCACATTAATGACATGAATGTAATTCTTTGGATGTTGAGTGTGATGAAATCACACTGTGAAGCCTGTTGATGCATTACAGAATATTTATTTGTTTAATAATAAATGGTTATTATTAGACAGAAAGGACGATTATCCATCATGTGATTGGTCAGTGTTTTGGATGCAAGGCTTTATTGATTGAGTGGGATCACATGACCTACTGGAGGCTGAATGGATGGGATTACAGCATGAGACTGATATTGCCAGGTTGAAGTGTAAATGCTTTACACCCAGCTGATTTTAAAACTCAAAGCTACTGTTGTGACAAGTTTAGTCAATTAAGATATCCAAATAACGCTACCTGCCATAATCATGAAATTTGGTTAAATTATAGCATGATTGATCATTTGTAATTGTTTCCTTCCTACATTTATTTAACTTGGTGTTGAAAATTGATGCACAAACATGAAAAGATGCACAATATATTTGTACCATAACAGTTACGTTTAAATAAAAATTGAAATACCTTACGTTACCAATTTTGTACATTTATTAGTACCAGTCAGTAGCCTATAAATGATTTTTGTTATCCTCTAATGCTTTAAAATGCTCCGGTTTCTGTTGCATTATGTTTTGTTTCAGTCAGTTGGTCTGTGTTCATTAGTTCCCTTGCTTAATTAATCATCCTGTTCACCTGTTGTCTGAATAATTATCTCATTACTTCCCTCACAAGCCCTCAGTTCTCCCTTAGTCTCTGTCTGATCTTGTTTTTAGTATGTGGTTTTCTCCTGAGTTGTTCCTGTTTCCTGAGCACCTGTGATTAAAAGTATTTCCTTACTACTCCTTGTTGAGAGAGTTTCTACTTTAACCATATTACATAACAGAAGAACAGACGGAAACAGTTTCTAGCAGCGTTTTTCTTTCTTTTTGCTTTGGTCTCTTTTTTTTGCTCGTCACCCACGGGCCTGCCCGCCATCCAGCTGCTCTGCCTGGAGCAGAAGGCAGAGAGGACTTTGCCACTTTCGTGGAGTGGGTGCTGGTGAACAACAATTCAGGGTTCACCATCTGCCTCGTGTAGGACGATTTCACAAGCTCCAATCCAAGTCCAGAGCCTCAGCTGACCTCTGGAATAGTAGATGTTTTCTTCAGATGTTAAGAGAATGTGTCTCCATTTCTCCTGTCTCCGCTGGTTCAGCTCAGCCCAGAATCTCCTGAGTCTCTGCTCGTTCAGCCCAGCCCAGAATCTCCTGGGTCTCTGCTGGTTCAGCCCAGAGTCTCTTGGGTCTCCGCTGGTTCAGCCCAGCCCAGTCTCTGGGTCTCCACAGGTTCAGCCCAGAGTCTCTGGTCTCAGCTGATTCAGCCCAGAGTCTCTTGGGTCTCCGCTGGTTCAGCCCAGCCCAGAATCTCCTGGGTCTCAGCTGGTTCAGCCCAGAGTCTCTTGGGTCTCAGCTGATTCAGCCCAGAGTCTCTTGGGTCTCAGCTGGTTCAGCCAGAGTCTCTTGGGTCTCGGCTGGTTCAGCCCAGAGTCTCTTGGGTCGGTTCAGCCCAGTCTCTTGGGTCTCAGCTGGTTCAGCCCAGAGTCTCTTGGGTCTCAGCTGGTTCAGCCCAGAGTCTCTTGGGTCTCAGCTGGTTCAGCCCAGAGTCTCTTGGGTCTCAGCTGGTTCAGCCCAGAGTCTCTTGGTCTCGCTGTTGCAGTTCAGCCCAGAGTCTCTTGGGTCTCAGCTGGTTCAGCCCAGAGTCTCTTGGGTCTCCGCTGGTTCAGCCCAGAGTCTCTTGGGTCTCCGCTGGTTCAGCCCAGAGTCTCTTGGGTCTCCGCTGGTTCAGCCCAGAGTCTCTTGGGTCTCTGCTGGTTCCGCCCACCCTCCTCTCCCTCATGGACTTGGTTTTGTTTTGTTTCCCAACCCTCCCTCCTCAGCTGGGCTATTTTATGGTGCAAGCCAAGGACGCACCTTCTTTGAGGGGAGCTGCTGTAGCATGTATGCTCAGTTTTCTGGTTCATTGTGTTTTGTTTCAGTAAGTTGTTTGTTAGTTCATTCCCTTGTTTATTTATGTTGTCTGATTAATTATCTCATTAGTTCCCTTTGTGCTTCTAAGCCCTCAGCTCTCCCTCAGTCTCTGTCCACTCTTATTTGTAGATTGTTTCCTCCTAAATTGTTCCTGTTTCGTGAGCACCTGTGATCAAACATATATTTTCTTTCTATTCCTCATCAAGAGAATTTCGACATTACCAAATGCTTGCTCAAAAAACACAAAAATATTAACAACATTTTTAAAGCGTCATCTTTAGCACATCTAAAATTGAATATTAATTTTTCATGATGCATATTATGTTTTGATGCCTACATTAGCCAGTCTTATTTTAAATGTATATTAGTGCTGTCAGAATTATCACGTTAACTCAGGCAATTAACTTTTTTCAGTTAAATAATGTTAAAAATATTTAACACCGTTAGCGCAGGGATGGATCTAGGGTTGGCCACCCCACTCACAACTGCTGCTTCTGTCTCTTATTTTGTTTTTCATTTTTTTGTTGTTGTTTTTTTGACAAGAATTGCATTTATTTAGACGCAGGATATCTTTACGACCACATAAAAATGGAGACTTTTCAGATGCCACCCACTTCGCCTCGAAATGGTGCAGGTGATGAGGAGCTTCAGTAGAACAACAATGATCTGTGGTCAGATGAGATGTTGTCAGGACATGTCAGTAAATACAAATTTTCGTCTCCTGTCTGCCATTATACTGTGCTCATAGTGCACCCTCTTCAACTGCAGGCACAAATACGGCGGAGCGTGCTGTAGTCTGTAACATGTAATATTAACGTGCGAATGAAACAACGAGCATGCGTGTCAGATCCGCGTCACGTTTAGCAGCCTAATAACCCAGCTGCTGTGATGTCTGTTAATCAAAAGAAAAGAGAGGATATCAATGCTCTATTTAATTTAGAATTTAATGTTGATAACTTTATTCAATTTCTGTATATTTCCTACTTGCTGAAGGACACAGGTAAATATGTTATTTATTATAAAGGTTACCATATATCTGTAGTGTCGGACTAATGATATCCTTCAATTTTTGTATGCATTGGAGATTGATGTTTTTAAATGTAATGTATGGTTTCCTTTCAAATAATGCTGTTTGTCAAATTTTCTATAAAGGTTTTTTTTAATGCTTTTTTAGTGTTTTTTACATTTAAGCGCATTTGTTGTCAATTCTACTACTGGATTAAGATATTTAGAAATATGCTGCAATTTAAGTTCATATATAAAGAAGAAGATTATATATAATTCATACGTCATTCCAAACCCTCAATTCTGCACCTTTTCCTTCACAGAGCATGTCCACCATGGTTTACCCACACGAGGAGAGACTAGAGAAGCTGACGCAGGAGGAGATCATCTCCAGCACTAAACTGGTGATTCAGGGTCTGGAAGCTCTCAAGAGCGAGCACAACTCTATCCTGCAGAGTCTGGTGGAGACCATTCAGTGCTTAAAGAAAGATGAGGAGGCCAGTTCGGTTCATGAGAAGTCCAACCTGCTGCGCAAGTCTGTGGAGATGATTGAGCTGGGCCTGGGTGAAGCGCAGGTGAGAGATGATGACAGAGGGTGAATGCCACTGAATTTGTAGAAAGTCGGTTGTTAGCATACATTGCTGATCTAGTTAATAATGTAAAGATACTACATCACCTATATTACATATCAGGTGATGATGGCCCTGTCCAACCACCTGAACGCAGTGGAGTCAGAGAAGCAGAAGCTGCGCGCTCAGGTGCGACGGCTCTGTCAGGAGAACCAGTGGCTGAGAGATGAGCTAGCCAACACCCAGCAGAAGCTCCAGAAGAGCGAACAGAGCGTCGCACAGCTGGAGGAGGAGAAGAAACATCTGGAGTTCATGAACCAGCTCAAGAAATATGATGATGGCGTCTCACCAGAGGTGAGTGTCTATGGGGTGGATCGTCATACTGGCACAAGAAAAACACCCCAATGACATGTTGCAATTTTTTTTCTTTTTCTGATTAATATTTATATATATAAATTAGTGGTGTCAATTTGCGCGTTATGCAGATGATTCATTTTTTTTATTTTTATATTTCACGTAATTAACGCAGGGCGGGCCTAGTGTTGGGCACCCTACTCACAACTGCTGCCTCCGTCTCTTTTTTTCTTGAAAAGGATTACGTTTATTTGGATTCAGAACGTCTTTATGACCACATCAAATGGGAGACGTATCAGACGCGTTCTCTAACGTCACCTCCAAGCCAGGCGCGAGTCAAACAAGTGCGTAAATTAAAAGATATTGTGCTCGTAGCGCGCGCTCTTCAAATACACGCACAGCGCGCGCTCTTCAAATACACGCTGTACCTGCCGGCACGCGCTGTACAGCGAAAGACATTTACGTACAGCGAAAGACACTACGTATGCAGTATCCGTAATTTATGCATAAGTTAAGGCATGAAGTTACCAAAACGGATTAAAATTAAAGTGCCAATGCTGTGTGCATGCTATATATGCATTTAAGAACATGTCTAAAACATGTCTCTGAAACCTGACTGTCCTGAAGGAACAGCAGCACTGTGTATGTCTCTCATCTAACACACCCGATTTAAATCATCTGCTCATTACTAGAGACTTTAAGACCTGAAGTGGGTCAGAAAATGTAGAGAGAGTTGTGAGAAAATAAGATGCGTGTCAGATCCGCGTCACGTTCATCAGCAGCAGCTTTTAATGCAATAGCAGGCAAATACGCTAAGAACCAGCTGCTGTGATGTCTATTAATCCAAGAACAAAAGAAAAAATAGGAAATTAATAGCTTTAAGGGATTAATCTATATTTAATTTAGTGTTTGAAAACTATTAATTTTGTGTATATTTTTGCTTAAGGGCACAGGTAGATAAATATGTCGTTTATTATAATGGGTTCATGTGAAGATTGTTCATGTGAAGTCCACTTCAATTAGAAGTTAAGTCTAATAAATGTCTAAATTGATAGCTCTCAATTATACTGTAATGCTGAACAGTCAATGGTTCAATATTAAGGGGGAAAACAATTTTATAGAGACATATTGATATCAGTGATGCTGGCCTTCAATCATAAAAAGATGCCATTAATGAAATATTAAAAAATATACTGTCTATATGCTGTTTGTACATTTGAAGATTGAATGTGAAATTATTGCAATATAAAAGTATATTTAAAAACTTTAATGCTAGGTGGGATTAATCGCAATTAATTTTAGAATGCGATTAATTCGTTAATTTATTTTAATCGATCGACAGCACTAGTGTGTGTGTGTATATATATTTATTTGTAGGAGATAAAATATGAAATATTTACTCTCCAGAAAGAAACTTCATGGTGCTGGATTCTATCTCCAGTGTTGTTAAACTAAACCTAAAACTATCTCAAACAAATTCCTACTTATTGCAATAAAGCTGAAATAAAATATAAATATTAGATGAAAAGCCAAAATTTGAAATGTTCCCCTGGCAACTAAGTGATATTAAGCAAGTTTAATTTGAAGTATGAATGAATAACAAAATCACAACAACATTTCTAAATCTTCAACTACAATTAGATAATAAAATTAAAGCTAAATTAAATGAATAAATGCTATAGCTGTTACGAAATTATCAGAACATGAAACGTGCGGATCCATCTGCAGGACTTTATTCAAAAAGATGGTCAGAAACGAGCACGGGTCGATACACGGCAAACAGTCACAGATGAGGCAAGACAAAGAGCATTCCTAGGACAAGCGTGGGTCTTCGATCGGTGAACCGTATCCAACAGAGCAAGGCAAAGACAGATAATCCTGATACACAACAATAATCCAGGCAGGGGCAAACACAATCTGAAACAGACAAGACTAAGACAGGCTCCGTAAATTAATCTATCAGCTAAGGCAGCGATATGTGTTTACAATACTCGGCGATCTGAATGAGGAAGTCCATGGATTATGTAAGGCGTGTTATGGGAATCAGCGGTGTAATCAGTGCAATGGATGATGGGAGCTGTAGTCCGAGGTGAAGTGCAACAGTAATGCAGTGCAAGAGTCCATGTGGTGAGCGAGTGACCTCGTAGACCGGATACATGACAAAAGCAGTATATAAATAATAAAATAACACTGGTGTCATTATTCATATTGTGTCTGTCTGTCTATCTATCTATAATTTTCTTTATTTTTGTATCAGTTTAGTTTGTTTTAGTCATTTTGTATTTTTGTTTTCTTTTACAATATATCTATATAGTTTTTAATAATTATCTTTTCAGTTTAGTTGTTTTTTTATTCTGTTTATGGTTTTAGATAACTAAAATAAATCTGGTGTATACCTTGAATTGTTTTGATCTTGAGTTCATTTTAATACATTTACTAAATGAGAAATCTAATCTACAATGTTTTTGGTGCAAGAACCCATGACTAATGTTCTAAGTGGACTTCTAAATGAATAAAAGAGGAACTTTTCTGGCTTAAATCTCCTCTGCAGCAACAGCCTGGCTTTTCTTTGGAAATGAGCCGTGTCATTCTTCCTGTAAGTGTAGCCAGCATTGATTTATTGTCGGTTTGAATGGATGACTCTGTTTTGCTGGATAGAGATGTTACAAAGAAGATCTTCATTGTTACTGTGATGAATTAGTAAATTGTATTCCCTTGCAAACAGAAGGTCCTTTCCTTTACTTCAGTCCAATGTTTTTCATTTTTCTCTTTCTGCATTGGAGGCATTTGAAGACACCATTAAAATGACAGTTGCCTTCAGCTTGTCATTTATATTTCTGAATTAATGTAGCCATTAAAATCTCTAAAGACAGTCATGTATGGACAGATGCAGCTGTCTCTAGAAATTATCTAATATATAAGACTAATAGTAACCGAGCAGCACAGACTGTACATAAACAAGAATCTTACTAAATGAAATATTTAAATCTTTTTTATTTGTTTTAGGAAGAGAAAAATAGTGAGACTCCTAGAGATGCCCTGGACGACTTGTTTCCCAATGATGAAGATGACCAGGGTAAGGAAGTACAACAATTATACAAATAATCACCTTAATTCTATAAGAGAAGCAAAGTCTACATTTACAACTTGTAGTGTGGACTTTGATATTTACATTCAGAATTAATTTTTCCAGCTGTTAACAGATTTTTATTACCTGTTAGTGGGACACTTGGCAGCATCTACATATATTTTATTTTTAGCATCTTAAATTAGGTATAATTCAAAGGCTTCAATGCACTCAAAATCCATCCTTTGAAAACTGTATTCAAATTGGATGCTGCTTTTCCATATTTTTCGAATCTTAACAAAACATCGGTGGAAAGGTCTAAGACTTAAGGTTCCATATTTGGCCACAATTTTGTAATAAAAGTGAAATGTGATGGATATGTATTAATTTGTGACCGGAGAAAGCATCGAAGCCTAAACAAAATCTTGCATTTTTGTGATATCCACATCAAATATGGAACACAACTTTGTTAGATATGGCTTTGATTTTCTAGTAATTTTATTGTTCAATTTATTTAGTAAAATATATATTTTGTATAAAATGTTTAGTGCTGTGCATTTGCTTTACAACAGACATATACTTCTTAAACCTTTTTACATTTTCACTTCAGCATTAACCAAGCTTTGATCTGTGTACCAAAACATTTAAGAATTACAACCATTTAAGTTCAGTGCATTTTCACGTCTATTGAGGGTGATCGTTAACAGATTTTAAAGAGCTCAAGCATTAAAAGCACCAGATGAAATAAAGGCAGTGTCTACTTATAATAAAAATAACGTTATTGTCGTTAATATAGTTAACGTTATAGTTGTTCTTGGTGTGAACAGTAGGGGTGGGAATCGCAGGGTACCTCACGATACGATATAATCACGATACATGGCTCACGGTAACGATAATATCACGATACAGCGATTCTGCAATAATCAATATATTTCTAGAAAATCCTATAATGATACATCACGATATCTGTCTAAACAAAATGCCTGTGAAAATGTTAAGTGCAAGTTTTCTTTCTTTATTCAAGTCCAAACTGCAGTGTTGGGAGTAACACGTTACAAAAGTAGTGCATTACAGTAACGGATTACTTTTTGCTGTAACGCAGTAATGTTAGCTATTACTAATCAATTTCCAGTAATATTTTACTCCGTACATGTTCAGTAACGCTTGCATTACAACACACTTTTAGCCCCCCATTTTTTTTTTATATATTTAATTTAAAGTTGGGCTCCGACTTTTTTACGTCCCTAGGGCTGCGCTTCGGGCCAATATTCACATCATAGTTCAGATGCGGGCCAGGCCTCTGGCCTGTTTTAGGCCTCTCCTTATTCTTATATTTTAGACATCATCAATTATTGATGAAAAAATTGCCGCTCTGGTGGAAAACAACACGAAACTATGCTGCGACTGTCAAGAGCGGCTCGTCTGTGTTTAGTGTCCTGCAGCGAGCCGTCAGCACAGCGGAAGAGTTCTGCGTTCAAATACACGCAATAAAGCTTGTTGTAAAGCCCCAGCAAAAATAATTACCATGAATGTGTCGTGGGAAATAGTAAAGATTTGCCATCTCCTCATTTGACTTTAGAGAGAAGTGCATCTTCAGGAATAATTATTATATTAAAGAGTTTTTGTTTTTATTTATTTCGTTAAGTAGTAATTTAAAGCTTTCTACAGATATTTATCATGTCTGTGAGGCATGTATTTGCGGGCTTTCGGTTAATTTTTGTGAAGTGCTCCTGTTCAAGATAAAAACACAATGTTTTGTTAATATTGTGAGTGCACACAAATAAAAATAGACCCTTTTATAGTTCCAAATTATGTATTACTCTTACCTTTTATGAGCAAAAATTACGGCGCAAGTAGTTTCCATTGAAAAAAATTGCAATTGATTGTGCAGGTGCCTCCACGTCCTGCGCTTTAGCGTCCACTCTCAGCACAAACTATTGGATGCAGCACACAATTATCTCGGAGAATTGAATATAGGAGAATTGAGGGGCTACATTTCTAAATCACTGTTTTAATTAATTTTGATGAATACTAAATCCATTTTTTTGCGAGATGAATTAATGCACATTCAGTCTAGATCATGTTCACACACAACGCCTCTGTACTTCCGATTCCTCCCAACATGGGGATGGGAGACTTGTCAGTCGATAAGTGGGAAAACACCGTAACTGGCCTTACTTTTTTGAAAAAGTAACTCCGATATTTTCTTGTAAACTAAAAAGTAATGCGTTACTTTACTAGTTACTTGAATAAAAGTAATCTGACTACTTAACTTGCGTTACTTGTAATGTGTTACACCCAATACTGCTACTGACACTGTATGGCACATTTGATGTGAATTTGGCCATCTCGTGTTACTTTTGCATGTCCTATCAGTCCTTTTGCAAAATCTGCACTGCTGTGAGGATGCCATTTTGTTGTACTATCCATTAGTCAATGTGGCATTACCAAAGTGTGGATTTGAGGCAAGAATGACATTTGGGACGGAGCTAGAGAAACTATACAAGTCATATTTTTTTATAGTAAGTGTTACTCTCTGTCGCCCCCTTCAGTTCCACACCTTCACAACAGCGCCGCGCTTGCTGCCGCTCAGCAGGGTGGGTATGAGATCCCAGCCCGCCTCAGGACCCTCCATAACCTGGTGATACAGTACGCTGCTCAGGGCCGCTACGAGGTGGCCGTGCCTCTCTGCAAACAGGCTCTGGAGGACCTGGAGAAAACCTCTGGACACGACCATCCCGATGTAGCCACCATGCTCAACATCCTGGCTCTGGTCTACAGGTGTGTGTTTGCTTATGTGTAGATGCAAGAGTCATTATTTACTCACTCCCATGTCATTACAAACCTGTATGTTTATAGTAGGAAAGCTGTCCATATTTTCATTGAACAAATAATGACTAATTTACTTCAGACAGCATGTAATTTAGTACACAAGTCATTTGGACTACTATAGTGTCACTTTTATTGTGTATTAGCTTCATCTTTGATGCTCCAGTTTCCATTATTTGTAAATGCATTGACAAAACAACCGGCACATTTTTCAAAATGTCTTCTTTTGTGTTCCACCGAAGATATAATGTAGTTTGTTGGGTTTAGAGGGATGTGATTGTGAGTAAAGGAGGACAGAACTTACTACTTTCAACCAGATTTACCAGAAAAGATTGAATAAAGTACAAAGTAAGTCCGCAGAGACTGTCTGGGCCTGGTTATGTGTTGGGATGTACTTAATCATTCTTTACATTTCATCAAATATAAAATGCATATGTATGTATGTGTGACCCTCTGTGAAATCCAGGCTAAGGTCTCAATCTAATTATGAGATAACGAGCATCAAAGTTGGGTTTCAACCATTAATTTAACTATAATTTCAATCTTTGACATGACCTTACTCAGTCAATTTTAAAGATATGAAGGTTAAATTTTCACAAAATCATCCTTCATAACGTAAAGAACATTCTATGTAGAAAACGGCAAATCACAAAAAAGCGACTTTAGCTGGGTTTTCACAGAGATTGTTCATTGTTTTCAGGATCCTCTGTCAGAACTGGCAATTCTTTTTGCAAATTTGTCATGGAAACCAAATACGCCTTTATTGAATTTAGAATAATATTTAAGTGAAAGATATGGAAGCCCGTTTCCACCGCTGAATAAAAAATTAAATAAGGTATTTGCATCTTATCACTTGTGTTATACATGATACAATCTTGCGATTGCGTGCAATAAAGTTCAGTTCTGAGGGAAAAAAAGTTTTTCACAATTCTGACTTTTTTTCTTGCAAATCTGACTTTTTTTCTCATAATTGTAGGATATAAATTCGCAATTGCCAGTTATAAAGTCCAATTCTGAGAAATAAAAATTTATACATTTTTACAATTGAGTTTATATCATGCAGTTCTAAGAAAAAAGTCAGAATTGTGATTTTTATATCTCGCACTTACCTTTTATTTTTTTTATTCAGTGGCAGAAATTGTCTTCCATAGAAAGAAGATTGCACACTACTGAAATAAGCATCTCGAAATAAGACTTGATCGCATTTCTTTTCACTCAGGGACCAGAATAAATACAAGGAAGCTGCTCATCTCCTTAATGATGCCCTGTCAATCAGAGAAAAGACCCTGGGCAATGACCACCCAGCTGTAAGTACAACAAAACCCATATTACACTAAAAACAGGGTGATTGTACAGTTGTGCTTGGGATACTATCTACTATATTTGCTACTAAATGCCTTCCAAGATTCAGTGCCTTGTAAACTTCAAATCAAGTTCTATATAGACCTATAGAAACGATGGCATGTTTCACATACTTGTGTAAACCCAGGCAATCAGATTTGAGCCTGGGATTTTTGAGAAAGCTTTTGTTATATTTATGACAAATGGTCAGTGAACAGTACAAGGGCGTTGTGTCTGGATCCACACTGTACGCAGTAATCAATGTCCATATTTCATGACTAAACCAGGTGGCAGCCACCCTCAACAACCTGGCGGTCCTGTACGGAAAGAGAGGAAAATACAAAGAAGCAGAGCCACTGTGCAAGAGAGCCTTGGAGATCAGAGAGAAGGTACTCTCACAAAAACCTGGCCTGTTTGTTGTTGTCAACTGATTAAAATGATATTTGGATAAACATGTCTTCTGTGACTAGTCAGCCATATTGTAATGATTTCTCTCTGTCTTTCATTGCTCAGGTGTTGGGGCGGGATCACCCAGATGTGGCCAAGCAGCTGAATAATCTGGCTCTGCTCTGTCAGAATCAGGGGAAGTATGAGGAGGTGGAGTATTATTACTGCAGGGCTCTAGATATCTATGAAAAAAAACTGGGACCTGATGACCCCAATGTTGCCAAGACCAAAAACAACCTGGTAAATATAATCAGCACTCGTGTTTGCACAACAAATTAGACTCATTCATTGTTAAGAGATCTATTTTAAAACACATGTGACCCTGGAGCACAAAACCAGTCATAAGTAGTAAAGGTATATTTGTAGCAATAGCCAACAATGCATTGTATGGCTCAAAATGATACATTTGTTTATGCCTAAAATCATTAGGATATTAAGTAAAGATCATGTTCAATGAAGATATTTAGCAAATTTACTACTGTAAATATATCAACTTAATTTTGGATTAGTAATATGCATTGCTACGGACTTCATTTGGACAACTTTAACGGCGATTTTCTCAATATATATATATATATTATTTTTTTTTCGCCCTCAGATTCCAGATTTTCAAATAATTGTTTCTCAGCCAAATATTGTCCTATCATAACAAACCCTACATCAATGAAAGCGTTGTACAAATCTTTTGAATAATGTATTAATCTCAATTGTCAAAAATTGACCCTGATGACTGGTTTTTGTGTTCCAGTGTCACAAATTGTACTTCACCTATAACCTGTAATATAAATAATTGTACACACTTTTTTAAGGGTATGCCATAATTTAAAAATAGCTTCTTTATTATTTTTCCTGCAGGCCTCGTGCTATCTGAAACAGGGCAAGTACAAGGAAGCTGAGATCCTCTACAAAGAGATCTTGACACGTGCCCACGAGAAAGAGTTTGGATCTGTAGATGGTACGGTCATTGCTTGATTATGGCTCTTCATTATTCATTAGCTGACAGCCTGCATGCTCTCTCACATGCATGCGTTTTCTCTTTTTGGTGATGCTATAAAACTGAACTGTTGTCATTGCTGAATGATACGCTTTGATGACCTCACCAGCCGACCCTCAACTCTTGATATCGTGACCTTTCTTCACACCTGACCTCTGGTTTACTACCGTTCACTGTGAGCCGTGGATTTCACAGAAATCCAGGAGCAAACATAACTGATAAAACATCATTTTAATACCACAAATATAGGATTAATTCACACTCAGAAGGGTTTGGGACTAAATGTTACTTGTTCTTGCCATATGTTTTGCCATGAAGATGAATTGACTATCAAATATGGACGCTATATTAGTGAACTGCTTGCCTGTGCCAGGCAAAATACTCAATATGAATGTCTCAAAAATAAACGTGAAAGCAGAAGTGCAAAGCACTTTAGTGTACGAACAACTGAACAGATGGTTTGTATCTGTGATTTCCCTTTTACTTCTTGGAAGTTGTGCAACTTTCAGGTTAAGTTTTGTGTTATGTCATTTGTGACTTTCTTTTGTTTTCATTTTATTTTGTGTTCTTTAATATCAGAAAATTGATTATCCCTTCAGAATTGGCCAATTTGTGTGTTGTTTATATGATTTTGTTAATCATTTTAATGTTGATTTCACTCTTGATTTCAATAAATCAACTTGATTGATTTCTTCATTTTTCTATATTGCTGTTTCAAATGTTGATGCCAAATTTATTTTGTGCTCTTGACAGTTTTAATACATGTTCACCTGGTGGACTGTTGGTAAATAACAAAACTTCAAGAATGTAGCTACAACAGTTATTGTTAGATCCCATATGCATGAAAGCCCGTTTCCGCCACTGAAAAAAGGGTAATTGCGACTTTTTGTCTCTCAATTAGTAATTTTTTTTTTTTTTTGAATTGCATGATATAAATGAACAATTACAAGTTGTAACGTCATAATTATGTGATATATATATACTCGTAGTTGTCGCTAAAGGTGCAATTCTAACTTTTTTCTAGCAATTCAGACTTTCTCTTACAATTGTGAGTTTATATCTCACGAGTCTCACATTTTTCTTGCAATTATGACAAATTTTCTCAGAATTGTGAGGTAAAAAAGTCACAATTGCGAGATATCAAATCCAAAAAAGGACTGGCTATTTTCTTACAATTGCGAGTTTATATATTGATCTGACTATCTTGAGTTTATATATCTTGAAATTGTGACTTTATAACTTGCAATTACAATTTATGTCTTGCAAAAAAGTCAGAATTGCGAGTTTGTCACACAAATTGTGAAAAAAGTCAGAATTGCGAGTTTGTCACACAAATTGTGAAAAAAGTCAGAATTGCAAGTTTATAGCACACAATTGCAAAAAAAAGTCGCAACTGTGTAATAGTACAAATCTGAAAAAGATTTTAAAAAGACTGGCCATTTTCTAACAATTGTAAGTTTATATCTTGCAGGTCTGACTTTATAACTTGCAATTACGAATTTATGTTTTTCAATTTTTTTATAAAAAAGTCAGAATTGCGAGTTTGTCTCAATTGCGAAGAGTCAGAAGTGTGAGATAAAAAGTTGTGAATAATAAAGTTCAGTTTCAACGAAACAAAAAGACTGTCTATTTTCTTACAATTATGACTTCATAACTTGCAATTGCGAATTTGTCTTAATTTTTTTTAGAAAAAAACGTTAGAATTTCAAGTTTATCACAATTGTGAAAAAAGTCACAATTGTAAGATCAAAAAGTAGCAATTATTTTTTATTTCATTCGGTTATGTAAACAAGCTTCCATAAATAATGATTTTTTTAAACTATTAAACGTAACTATGAAACTCCTATAAAGTTTGTAACCTAAATCTAAAATTGAAGGAGGAACCCAGTTATGTCTAGAAACTACATTATCACAGAACCACCATTCAGAATGCCTTAAAAACCGCTTAGCAATTCCCTGGCAAGATTTATAAAAAAAAAAATCAAAAATAATGATTTTACAGTAATAACTACGGTATTTGGCAGTTTTTACCATATTGTGTTTTTTGTAATGGCTGACTACAGTAGCAGAACTGTTTCTCTGTGTCTGCAGCTGAAAATAAACCCATCTGGATGCATGCTGAGGAAAGACAAGAGACCAAAGTAGGTTTCTGTGTGTGTGTGTGTGCGTGTGTGTGTGTGTGTGTGTGTGTGTGTGTGTGTGTGTGTGTGTGTGTGTGTGTGTGTGTGTGTGTGTGTGTGTTGTGTGTGTGTGTGTGTGTGTGTGTGTGTGTGTGTGTGTGTGTGTGTGTGTGTGTGTGTGTGTGTGTGTGTGTAAAAGTGTAAAAAGTAGGTTTCTGCCAGCAAATGCGTGTGGTGTGTGTGAAAGAGCCGGCCCAAGCCTTTATGGGGCCCTAAGCAGAATTTTGGGGCCCCTCGTTGCCTACAATATAACTGTTTTTTGTCAAAGCTTGATTCTTCACACACTATAAATCTAACACACCCATTATCCGTTTTGTTTGTTGTAGCTGTGTTGCTTACATCAGAACATTGTTTGCCTGGCATGTTTTTACCCTTCTGTGATTTTTAATTATAACAGCTGCAAACTTACAAGTGTGGTCAGGTATTAATTTGCACTTTAACATTCAAAGTCTTGAAGTAATAAGTGGCATACTTAATGTGGTGTGCTGAAAAGTAGCTAAATAAACCAGCAGACAATGCATTTACAGAACAGAATGTTATTTTAACAACATAAATATTAATCGTTGTACTTTTATTACATGTCATATAAATGTTTAATGTTTATTAAAATATAATAAATATAATAATAATATGAAATATAATAAATATTAAACACAGCAGAGATCATCTGCACATATAAAACAACAACTCTTATCTAGCTAATTGAGGCATAATGATATTGGAATATAATAGCAATGACTCGTTAAGGTAAATAATGTTCAGCTGTTATCAGTTAAAACAGAAACTATATTGTATTACAAAAATATATACCAAGGAAAGTTGTTTTTGCGTAGACAAAATTTTGAATCTAAAACTAAGTTTTAGTTTAACTGCTATATTATATTAAGATGTCAAGGCTATTTGCTGATGTTTTGATGTTCAAACCTTAACTTCCCTAAAAATATAAATAAATAAAAAAGATATCCCAATTTCGTCGCCGCTAGTTCTTTGAAGTAGGCTACACACTTGGTGTGTACCGGGCTTAATAGCGACCATAGTTTGCTAACGATGGTTTTGAGAAACGCACCCCTGATTTGTGCCACAACCCCCCGTGTTGAATTTGTCCCCCTCCACCCCCCAAAACGCGATCAATGTTAACCCTTTGACGCGCCACACTTTGGCTGACGCTGAGTCAGAGACAGACGTGCTCAGAAAAAAAGACCCGCACAGTGCTTTTATATTTCATAACTGTTGTATGTTTTCATCCGAATAAAGTTTATTTTAGGTTTCAGACATTTAAATACACTTCAATTAAGTAAAAATACATTTAGTTTGTTAAATAGGCTACACACTGATTTCTATGAAAAGCGGCAATAATAATCCTTTCAATTAACAGACGACGTGCTTTATTCCTATCAAATAGCCTACACATTGTGTAGGTTACTATAAAGTTTACTCAGTTTTTCTCCCAGCTAACTGGACACTTTTTTCATGTATTTCGTGAGAAATGGGTCAATTTACGTGATGTTAATCCGACATATCAACACTGCAGCGTCCAGCGCATATTATCAACATGGTCATTATTGTGCCAGCATAACACGTCGCTAATATGTATTAGATTATTTCATATTGCGCTTTTGTATAATTAGCATTGTCCGTTAGAGGGGAGTAGAAATACACAGTCTCCTGTGAGGGCTAAGTTTAGGTGTAGGGCAATAGCACATACGGTTTGTACAGTATAAAAAACATTACGCTATGGTAAACGTGTGTGTGTGTGTGTGGGGGAAATGCTGAGATGCCCATGTGGGAAGCTGATATAGTGGGTACAGAAAGTCACCACCCACTTTCAATATATTCACCTTTTGTTGCACAGAGCCTGAATTGAACACCCAATTCTATTTTTTCTGGCTTTACAATCAGAAACAATATACAGAGGAAATGAATCCAAACAACTCTGAATAATTCATTCCACAGGTTCTCAATGGGATTTAGGTTGAGCCCTGAATAGGCCACTAGAGAGTGTTCACTTTCTTGTCCTTTATGGCTGTTTTTGCTGCTCTGATTAAGGTTACTGTCATATTGAAACAGCAGAGGGTTGCAGGTTTTTATTTATTCAAATTTTATTTATTTAGTCATGGCAGAAAATTTACCAAAGCGACATTACAAATGAGTACATTATAGAAGCAATCAAAAACAACAAAAGAGCAATAACATGCAAGTGCCATTACAAGTCCTGGTTAGACTTAACGCTGTACACGTAGGAAGGATTTTTTTTTTTTTTTTTTTTTACTAGTATGAAAAATATAGAAACATTAAACTTAGTTTTAGTTTTACAAGAAAGCTAGCAGTTAGAGAATCATATGCAATTGATAGCGGGTCAAATGTTTGTGTTGTTTTTTTTTTTAAATAAAAAGAAGACAGATTAGATAAAATTAATATAGAATAGAGAGTGCTAGAGTTAGAGGGTCAAATTAAAGATGGAAGAGATGTGTTTTTAGCCGTTTCTTGAAGATGGTAAGGATTCAGTGCTCGGATTGAGTTAGGGAGGTCATTCCACCAGATGGGAACGTAATTGAAAAAGTCTGTGAAAGGGATTTTGTGCCCTTGGGATGGTACAGTAATGCATCGTTCACTTGCAGAACGCAAGCTGTCTAGAGGGCACTAAGTCTGAAGTAATGGAATTTAGGTAAAGGGGTGCATACCAGAGTCCTTCTGTAGGCAAACATTAAATGCCCTTTTTGATTTAAATGTGAGCAGCTATTGTAGCCAGTGCAAATTGATGAACATAGTGTGGCGTGCTTTTCTTTACGGCTCATTAAAGATTAATCTTGCAGCACGCGTTTTGGAATATGTAGAGGTTTGATGGAACTGCTGGAAGACCTGCCAAGAGAGCATTGCAATAGCAAGTCTGGACAGAACAAGAGCCTGAACAAGGGGTTGTGTTGCATGTTCCGAGAGAAATGCCTATCTTCATTAATATAATATAATGCAAATCTACAGGACCGGGCCAAAAGTTTTAGTAATGTGGTCTGTGAAATTCAGCTTATCATCAATCACACTCCAAGGTCTGGCTGTTTTTAAGGGCTATGGTTGATGAGACCAATTGAGAAGGTGAAATTGTGATGAAACGATGGTTAGCTGAAACTAACAACAGTTCTGTCTTAGCTAGGTTTAGTTGAAGGTGTATGGTCCTACATTCAGCTAGAATTGTCCGCTAGACATGCTAGATCGAACAGCTAGCGTCAGATCATCAGGAAGGAATGGAGAGGTATGTTGAGTGTCATCAGCATAGCAGTGATATGAAAAGCCATGTTTATGAATGACAGAACCTAATGAACCATGTAGACAGAAAGAGAGTGTCCAAAACTGTGCCCGTGTGTGGCCCTGTAGCTAGATGTTGCGACTTGATACCTCACCTCTATCCAAGATACTTTGAAGGCCTATCTGAAGGTATGAGTCAAACCACTGGAGTGCGTTTCCTGAGATGCCCTTTCTCAATAGGGTTGACAGGAGATCTGGTGGTTGACCGATCAAAAGCAGCAGACAGATCCAGCAATATAAGTAATGAAGATTGGAAGCCGTTCTTGCAAGTCTAGATCTTCAACAACTGAGAGCAAGCATTTCGGTGGAATGTCCACTTCTGAAGCCAGATTGGTTAGTGACCAGGAGGTTGTTCTGTGTGAGAAAGGCAGTGACTTGGTTGAACACAACTCGTTCAAGTGTTTTTGCAATGAAAGGTAGAAGAGAAACCGGGTCCCTATAGTTTCCCTAAACGAGTTGGTTTAAGAGTGGGTTGTTCTAAAAGTGGGGTTATACGAGCCTGTTAAATGCTGAGGGAAAAATTCCAGTGTGAAGGATGTGTTAACGATGTGAGTGATGCAGGAAACAACTGCAGGAGAAATAGCTTGAAGGAGATGAAGGAATAGGATCAAGCGAACAAGTATAGATGACTGAAAGGATGAGTTTAGAGACTTCTACCTCCAGAGAATGGAGAGAAGTATGTGAACGAGTTTTATGTTTCTGGTAAGATGTGTTTGACAGATTGTGGTGTTGAAAATTGTGCAGGAGATGTTTGTAATTTTTATTAATGAAGAAAGTGCAAAGTCGTCAGCTGTTAAGTACTCTCAGTCTGTCATATTTCGTTTTTTTCAGTCCTGGCTGAAAAGTACCTCAACAACATATTTATTGTTCTTTCACTGGGTTTCGTCAGACACATTAATGTTTATAGACTTCTTAAAGGACAAATTTATTCCCCGTGCCTTTCCACAACCTGTACTGAAAATGTTTTGAAAGGAGGTTGTGGCTTTCTGTACCTATTCTATGTGTATATACAGCAGTTTCCCTGTCTGGATGATTGACAGCTGAGAAGATTTTGAAACTTCACTGTCTGTCTCTGTGTGTTTCCTCCTCCTTTCTCTCAGGGAAAGTTGGCAGATGGGAATCATTATGGGGAATACGGCAGCTGGTACAAAGCCTGCAAGGTGAACAGGTGAGAAAAAGCAGCTACAATTACCCAAACTTACGTGCCCCACAGCTAAACCTGCTGTCTGCAGTTAGTTCAGCTGAAACTTCAGCTTAAAGGCATGTTCTGGAAACTGAATATAAGTTAAGGGCGCTATAAATAAGTGTTAAAATGCACTATTTGGAATGTAAGTCCACAAGATATGTTAACATGGAACTAAAGATTCATTAACTAACCTCGTCTGTGCAGAAATGTTTCCACTCTTGACAGGACATTGGAAAGCCAGTAAATGGTCATACGTTTCGTAAAAGGACATTTTACATATGAAAAGGCTCTTATCTTAATCATGATTAATGGTTATTAAATTTGATTTACACCTAAAGTTCCATTTTAAAGCTGCAAGTACTTCATGTATACATAGGCCTTAAAATAAGGACAAAAAAATAAAGTGTTCTTGAATATTTGTTAAGACTATAATGTACTAAAGTAAAACATATTTGCATATACAGATAAGACACTGGACACTGTTTACTCGTTTCACTCAGACAAAAACTACTGGACATAGTGATGGAAAATATAAGGCTTGTTATGAAATGGGAGGAGAAATTATACTACAATTATTTTGCTTTCGCTCCAAAACTTTCGCACTCTCTCTCACAAAGGCATTCCATTACCCGAAGAAATACTGCGTTCGCTTGGAAAACAAGATGAAATAGTTAATTTTTTGCAAGTGCTGCTCTTTCTTCAGAAAATGCAAACCTAGTCTGAATATCTAACGAGTTGGGAACTATATGAGACACATTTGAGAGTGAATTTGTGTTTTTTCATACACAGCCCCACGGTAAACACCACGCTGAGGAACCTGGGCGCTCTGTACCGTAAGCAGGGGAAAATAGAGGCGGCTGAGACCCTAGAGGAGTGTGCCATGAGGTCCCGCAGACAGGTGCAACATCTAGGAGAATCATAGCGATGAATACTGGGAAACATGATGTCTTTGTAATGTGTGTGTGTGTGTGTGTGTGTGTGTGTGTGTGTGTGTGTGTGTGTGTGTGTGTGTGTGTGTGTGTGGTGTGTGTGTGTTGTGTGTGTGTGGTGTGTGTGTGTGTGTGTGTGTGTGTGTGTGTGTGTGTGTGTGTGTGTGTGTGTGTGTGTGTGTGTGTGTGTGTGTGTGTGTGTCAGGGAGCGGCAGTGGATCCTCAGAGAGATGGAGAGAGGCGGAGGAGCACTGCATCCATCTCCAGCGTGAAGTACGACTGCAGCAATGAGACCGGGGAAGAGGGCAGTGTGGAGTGGAATGGGGTGAGTTAGTAATATCTTTGTCATGTTAAGGTGCTTTAAGTTTATTGAGCCCCAAAGGGGAGGTGGTGATGAAAAAATATGAGATGGGGAAATTCAATGCTTTTGCATGCTCTCTTGCAGATGTATTGCTTTCCCTGAGAATCGTT